>CAKNYM010051631.1:211091-225073 GCA_932195095.1 Andricus curvator | reverse complement strand
TGTTATTCGGGAATTTTCTAATTCAGAAATTTTATTATTCGTGAATTTACCAATTGGGGAATTTTACAGTGTCGGCAATTTTGTTATTCGCGAATATTTAAATTCGGTAATATTACAAAATGTTCGGAAATTTTATTATTCCGGAATTTTATTTTTCGGAAATGTTACCGTGTCGGGAATTTTACAATTCTGGAATTTTCCAGTTCGTGAATTTTAATATTGGGAAATTTTATTATTCAGGAATTTTATTATTCGGGAATTTTACAGTGTCGGGAATTTTATTATTCGAAAATTTTATAATTTGTGAATTTTATTTTTCGGGAATGTTACAGTGACTGGAATTTTATTATTCAGGATTTTTCAGGCGTCCCTGAAAAATCGGTAATTTTTAAGGAAAAATTATATTTTTATACCTTTATTGAGTATAGATATAATCATCTTCGTCGTCGTCTGCCTTAATCTGATGCACAAAAGTGAACAGAAGGACTGCCACATATGCACCCAAAATGACGAATTTTGAAAAAACCATGATGATAACTTAACTGCGATTGTAAACTGGTTACTAATTTCAGTCAACAGTCTGCGCACTTATATACCAAATTCTTATCTCTTCCTCTCTGCTTTGTCATCTTGTTTTTCAATTTTTTGTTTTTCAGCCTCGATACATATTTTAACGTTTAATAAAAAATAATGCGTGTTAAATTACCATGATTTCGCATGACTGATTTAGCAACAGGAAATTGTGAGAAATCAAACAAATTCTAGAAGATGATATTCAAAATTAATACGAAAACAACTTTTATTATTGAAGATTTAACTGTAAAATCAGGGCATGATTGCATAGAATTTTGGAATACACCTTCTGTTTTAGAAGATTTTTAAGATTTGAAAGAAATTTTACAATAATAATTAACAATTTTGATGTATTTAATGAATTCGAAATGTTTTACACAAATCAAGATAAGGACGATGGAAATATCCCAAGAAATAAATTTCCTGAACATTTTATAATATTACCGACTTGAACGATTCCCGAATAATAAAATTCCCGACACGGTAACAGTCCAGAAAAATAAAATTCCCGAATAATAAAATTTCCGAAAATTTTATAATATTACGGAATCGAAAGATGCCCGAATAAAAAATTCCCGACACGGTAACATTCCCGAAAAATAAAATTCCTGAATAATAAAATTTCCAAACAGATTATATTATAAACGAAATTGGAAATTCCCGAATGATAAAATTCCCGAACAGTTTATAATATAACCGAATTGGGAAATTCCCGAATGATGAAATCCCCGAATAATAAAATTACTAAATAATAAAATTCCCGAATAACAAAATTCCTGGATAATAAAATTCCCGAATTGAAAAATTCCCCAATGACGAAATTCTCAAATGATAAAATTTACGAATTATAAAATTCTCGAATAATGAAATTCCCGAATTAGAAAATTCCCGCATAATAAAATTTTTGAATAATAAGATGACCGAATAACAAAATGACCAAATAACAAAATTCCTGAATGATGAAATTCTCCAGTAATAATATACCTGAATAATAAAATTCCCGAATTGGGAAATTCCCGAAAAGTTTGGGCGACTGAAAAATCCCCAAAAATAAAATTCCCGACACTGTAGAATTCCTGAATTGGAAAAAACCCAAATTGGAAAATTGCTGAATGATAAAATTCCCGAATAACAAAAGTCCCGAACAGTTTACAATATAACCGAATTGGAGAATTCCCGAATGATAAAATTTCCGAATAATAAATTTCTTGAACTAGATAATTCGCGAATAACAAAATTTCTGAATAATAAAATTCCCGAATGATGAAATTTTTGAATAGTAAAATTCCCGAACAGTTTATAATATAACCGAATTGGGAAATTCCCGAATGATGAAATTCGCGAATCATAAAATTACTAAATAATAAAATTCCCGGACAACGAAATTCGTGAATAATAAAATTCCCGAATTGAAAAATTCCCAAATGACAAAATTCTCGAATGATAGAATCTACGAATGATAAAATTCCCGAATTATAAAATTCCCGAATAACAAAATTCCTGAATAATAAAATTCCCGAATTGAAAAATTCCCGAATGACAAAATTCTCGAATGATAAAATTTACGAATTATAAAATTCCCGAATAATGAAATTCCCGAATTAGAAAATTCCCGAAACTGTAAAATTCCAGAATTGGAAAATTCCCAAATAAAAAATTTCTCGAATTGGATAATTCATGAATAACAAAATTTCTGAATAATAAAATTCCCGAATTGGAAATTCCCGAATGATAAAATTCCCGAATATTAAAATTCCCGAACAGTTTATAATATAACCGGATTGGAAAATTCCCGATTGATGAAATTCGTGAATAATCAAAAACCCGAATCAGATAACTGCTGAGTAACGAAATT
Organism: Andricus curvator; assembly: GCA_932195095.1. Lineage (NCBI taxonomy): Eukaryota > Metazoa > Arthropoda > Insecta > Hymenoptera > Cynipidae > Andricus > Andricus curvator. The sequence goes on along the minus strand of CAKNYM010051631.1, from coordinate 222,645 downwards.
TCCGAATAATAAAATTCCTGAATTGAAGAATTCCCGAAAAGTTTATAATATAACCGAATTGGGAAATTCTCGAATGATAAAATTTCCCAAATAATAAAATTTCCGACACTCTAACATTCCCAAATAATAAAATTCCCGAATAATAACATTTTCGAACATTTTATAATATTGCGGAATCGAAAGATTCCCGAATAATAAAATTCCCGACAAGGTCACATTCAAAAAAAAAAAAATTTCCGAGTATTAAAATTCGCAAACTGGAAAATTCCAAAGTTATAAATTCCCGAATAATAAAATTCCCGAACATTTTATAATATCACAGAATTAAATGATTCCCGAATAATAAAATTCTCGAAAAATAAAATTACCGAGAAATAAAATTCCCGAATAATAAAATTTCCGTATATTAAAATTTCCGAATATTAAAATTCACGAACTGAAAAATTCCCGAAAAATAAAATTCCTGAATGATAAAATTCCAGAATAATAAAATTTTCGAACATTTTATAATATTGCGGAATCGAAAGATTCCCGAATAATAAAATTCCCGAAAAGGTCACATTCAAAACAAAAAAAAAATTTTCCGAATATTAAAATTCACAAACTGGAAAATTTCAAAGTTCTAAATTCCCGAATAATAAAATTCCCGAACATTTTATAATATCACAGAATTAAATGATTCCCGAAAAATAAAATTCCCGAATGATAAATTTCCCGAATAATAAAAAATTCCTGAACAGTTTATAAAATTACAGATTTGGAAAATTCCTACACAATAAAATTCCCGAAAGTTCATAATATTGCCGAATTTAAAAATTATCGAATAATAAAATTCTCGTCACTCTAACATTCCCGAAAAATAAAATTTCCGAACATTTTATAATATTACGGAATTGAACGATCCCCGAATAATAAAATTCCTGCCACGGTAGCATTCAGGAAAAATAAAATTCCCGAATAATAAAATTCCCGACTAGTAAAATTCCCGAATAATAAAATTCCAGATTTGTAATATTTCCGAATAATGAAATTCCCGAACATTTCATAATATTACCGAATTGAAAAATTCCCGAATGATAAAATTCCCGACACGGTAACATTGCCGAGAACTAAAATTGCCGAATAATAAAATTTTCGGATATTAAAATTCACGAAGTGAAATATTTCCGAATTCAAAAATTCCCAAATATTTTATAATATTACCCAATTAAAAAATTCCGAATAATAAAATTGCTGACACTATAAAATTCCCGAATAATAAAATTTGTGAATTAGAAAATTCCCGAATAATAATATAACAGATTTGAAAAATTCCTAAATAATAAAATTCTCGACACTCTAACATTCCCGAAAAATAAAATTCCCTGATAATAAAATTCCCGAACAGTTTATGTTATAAACGAAATTGGAAATTCCCGAATGATGAAATCCCCGAATAATAAAATTACTAAATAATAAACTTCCCGAATTAGAACATTCCCGAATAACAAAATTCCTGAATAATAAGATTCCCGAATTGAAAATTCTCAAATGACAAAATTCTCGATTGATAAAATTTACTAATTATAAAATTCCTGAATTAGAAAATTCGTGAATTAGAAAATTCCTGAATTAGAAAATTCCTGAATTGAAAAATTCCCGAACAGTTTATAATATAACCGAATGGCGAAATTCCCGAATTATGAAATCCCCGAACAATAAAATTACTAAATAATAAAATTCCCGAATAACAAAATTCCTCAATAATAAAATTCCCGAATGACAAAATTCTCGAATGATAAAATTTACTAATTAGAACATTTCCAAATTAGAAAATTCCTGAATTGAAAAATTCCCGAACAGTTTATAATATAACCGAATTGGGAAATTCCCGAATTACGAAATCCCCGAACAATAAAATTGCTCCATAATAAAATTCCCGAATATAAAATTTTTGAATAATAAAATGGCCGAATAACAAAATTCCTGAATAATAAAATTTTCCAGTAATAATTTTCCTGAATAATAAAATTTCCGAACTGGGAAATTCCCGAAAAGTTTGGGACGACTGAAAAATCCCCAAAAATAAAATTCCCGACACTGTAGAATTCCCGAATTGGAAAATTCCCAAATTGGAAAATTACCGAATGATAACATTCCCGAATAACAAAATTCCCGAACAGTTTATAATATGACCGAATTGGGAAATTCCCAAATGATTAAATTCATGGATAAAAAATTTCCCGAATTAGATAATTCGCGACTAACAAAATTTCTGAATATTCAGATTCCGGAATGATGAAATCCCCGAATAATAAAATTCCCGAATTAGATAATTCTCGAATAACAAAATTTCTGAATAATAAAATTCCCGAATTGGGAAATTCCCGAATGATGAAATTCTCGAATAGTAAAATTCCCGAACAGTTTACAATACAACCGAATTGGGAAATTCCCGAATGATGAAAATCCCGAATAATAAAATTTCTGAATAATAAAATTCCCGAATTACAAAATTCCCAAATGTAAAAATTCCTGAATAATAAAATTCCCGAATTGAAAAATTTCCGAATGAAAAAATTCTCGAATTATAAAATTTACGAATTATAAAATTGCCGGATAATAAAATTCCCGAATAATAAAATTGCCTAATAATAAAATTCTCGAATAATAAAATTGCCTAATAATACAATTTGAATAATAAAAAATTATTGAACAGTTTATAATATTACAGAATTAGAAAATTCCCGTATAACAAAATTCCTAACTAATAAAATTCCCAAATTGGGAAATTCACGAATAATAAAATTTTTGAATGATAAAATTACCGAAACACAAAATTCCTGGATAATAAAATTCTCCAGTAATAATATTCCTGAATAATGAAATTCCCGAATTGGGGAATTCCCGAAAAGTTTGGGACGACTGAAAAATCCCCAAAAATAAAATTCCCGACACTGTAGAATTCCCGAATTAGAAAATTCCCAAATTGGAAAATTGCCGAATGATAAAATTCCCGAATAACAAAATTCCCCGAATGATGAAATTCTCGAATAGTAAAAATCCCGAACAGTTTACAATATAACCGAATTGTGAAATTCCCGAATGATAAAATTCGTGAATAACAAAATTCCCGACCAGTTTATACTATAACCGAATTGGCAAATTCCTGAATGATAAAAGCCCCGAATAATAACATTAATAAATAATAAAATTCCCGAATTAGAAAATTCCCGAATAACAAAATTCCTGAATAATAAAATTCCCGAATTGAAAAATTCCCTGATGACAAAATTCTCGAATGATAAAATTTACGAATTATAAAAGTCCCGAATTAAAAAATTCCTGAATAACAAAATTCCTGAATAATAAAATTCTAAAATTAGGAAATTCCCGAATGACAAAATTCTCGAATGATAAGATTTACGAATTATGAAATTCCCGAATAATGAAATTCCCGAATTAGAAAATTCCCGTATAACAAAATTCCTGAGTAATAAAATTCCCAAATTGGGAAATTCCCCAATAATAAAATTTTTGAATAATAAAATGTTCGAATAACAAAATTCCTGAATAATAAAATTCTCCAGTAGTAATATTATTCCTGAATAATAAAATTCTCGAATTGGGAAATTCCCGAAAAGTTTGGGACGACTGAAAAATCCCCAAAAATAGAATTCCCGACACTGTAAAATTCCCGAATTGGAAAATTCCCAAATTGGAAAATTGCCGAATATAACCGAATTGGGAAAATCTCGAATGATAAAATTCCCGAATGATAAATTTCCCGAATTGGATAATTCCCGAATAACAAAATTTCTGAATAATAAAATTCCCGAATTGGAAAATTATCGAATGATGAAATTCTTGAATAGTAAAATTCCCAAACAGTTTATATTATAAACGAAATTGGAAATTCCCGAATGATAAAATTCCCGAATATTCAAATTCCCGAACAGTTTACAATATAGCCGAATTGGGAAATTCCCGAATGATGAAATTCGCGAATAATAAAAAAACCCGAATCAGATAACTGCTGAGTAACAAAATTTCTGAATAATGAAATTCCCGAAATGGAAAATTCCCGAATGATAAAATTCGCGAATAACAAAATTCTCGAATGACAAAATTCTCGAATTATAAAATTAACGAATTATAGAATTCCCGAATTAGAAAATTTCCGAATAACAAAATTCGCGAATAATAAAATTCGCGAATTGGAAAGTTCCCGGATGTCACAATTCTCGAATACTAAAATTTACGAATTATAAAATTCCCGAATAATGAAATTCCCGAATCATAAAATTCCGGTATAACAAAATTCTTGAGTAATAAAATTCCCAAATTGGGAAATTCCCGAATAATAAAATTTTTGAATTATAAAACGACCGAATAACAAAATTCCCGAAAAAATAGAATTCTCCAGTAATAATATTCCTGAATAATAAAATTACCGAAGTGGGAAATTCCCGAAAAGTTAGGGACGACTGAAAAAACCCTAAAAATGAAATTCCCGAAACTGTAAAATTCCCGAATTGGAAAATTCCCAAATAATAAACTTCTAGAATTAGATAATTCATGAATAACAAATTTCTGAATAATAAAATTCCCGAATTTAAAATTCCCGAATGATAAAATTCCCGAACAGTTTATAATATAACCGAATTGGGAAATTCCCGAATGATGAAATCCCCGAATAATAAATTTCCCGAATTAGATAATTCCCGAATAACAAAATTTCTGAATAGTAAAATTCCCGAATTGGGAAATTCCCGAATGATGAAATACCCGAATAGTAAAATTCCCGAACAGTTTACAATACAACCGAATCGGGAAATTCCTGAATGATGAAAATCCCGAATAATAAAATTTCTGAATAATAAAATTCCCGAATTAGAAAACTTCCGGATAACAAAAGTCCTGAATAATAAAATTCCCGAATGATAAAATTTCCGAATAATAAAATTCCCGAATTGGGAATTATAGAATGCTATAATTTGGGAATTTTATTATTCAAAAATTTTCCAATTCGGGAATTTTATAATTATTCTGAAATTTTAGTATTCGAAATTTAGGAATTCAGAAATTCTAATATTTGAATATGGAAATTTTATGATTCTGAAATTTTATTATTCGAGAATTTTATCATTCGGAAATTTAAGAATTTAGAAATTTTAATATTATGAAATTTTATTATTCGGGAATATTATCATTCGGGAATTTTATTATTCGAAAATGGTATTATTCGGAAATTTTCCAAACCGGAAATTTTATTATTTGGAAATTTTATTATTCTTGAATTTTATTATTCGGGAATTTTACTATTCGGGAATTTTATTATTCGGGCATTTTATAATTCGGAAATTTTATTATTCGGAAATGCAATAATTGTGGCATTTTACGATTCGGAAATTCGGTATTATTACAATTCGGTAGTATTATAAACTGCTCGGATATTTCATTATTCTGGAATTTTATAATTTGGAAATTTCATTATTCTTGAATTTTATTATTCGGGAATTTTACTAGTCGGGAATTTTATAATTCGGGAATTTTCCGATTCGAGAATTTTATTATTCGGTAATTTTTCAATTCGGGAATTTTATTATGCGGCAATTTTATTATTCCGGAATTATATTATTCGGGAATTTTGTTGTTCAGGAATTTTATAATTCTGAAATTTTATTGTTCGGTAATTTTATTATTTGGAAATTTAAGAATTCTGAAATTTTAATATTCGGGTATTTTATTGTTCAAAAATGTTATAATTCGGAAATTTTTCAATTTGTGAATTTTATTATTCGCCAGTTTTTATTATTCAGGAATTTTATTGTTCGGGATTGTTATAATTCAGAAATTTTATATTTCAAATATTGTCTTCTTCGGGAATTTTATTTTTCCGAATTTTTTAATTGTCCCCAAAAACACTCAAAATTTCGATATTTTTAGTGTTGCCGATTTTCCCTATTGGCCCTTAAATTAAATATTGCCCCAAATTCCAGAGATAAGAAATAGCGTTGTTTTTTTATTTTCAAAACGTAAGAGAATTTGTGTGATTCATCATCTTTATTCGAGGTTGTCTGCTTTGTGTTTATAAATTCCTCGTAAATGAGGTTATTAACTTCTTTTCCGTAAAATAAAATACACGAATAATAAGTTTATTGCTTTTTTGTTTTAAAGAAAAAAAAATTGAAGAGAAAATTGAACACGATTTCAAATGATTTCGTAAAATTTTGAAAAAGAATGTATAAGATTTTAAAGCAAAAGTTTTTAATTTCGCAAGATCACAAATTTTTTGAAAAAATTCAAGTAATTTTGAAAGATATTTAAAAGGTTCAAAAATTTTGAAAAGATTAAAAAATAATTGAAAATTAAAAGAATTTAAAAAAATCTAAGACGCAATGTTGATTTTTGAAGATTTTGAACAAAAAGTTTGGAAGCTTCTCAAAAAAATGTAAAGGTTTCAAACAGAATAAAAAAAATACATTAAGATTTCTGGAAAAGTTAAAAATGTTTTTTTTTTTACAGGAAAAATAATTTTAAGGCAATATTTCATAACATTTTCAAAGATATCCAAACTTATCAAAAAATAATCCAGAAGATTTGAAGGGAATTATTTTTTTTATGCAGATTTGTTTTTAATTTTAAGAAAATTACGAATAATTTTAGTAGATATTAAAAAATTGAGAAGTTTGTGCAGAATTGTTTCTAAACGTAAGAAAAAATTTAAATAATTTTAAAAGATATTTAGAAGGTATTAGGTAAATTTTACAAAGTTTAAAAAATAATTTAAAATTATGGAAGATTCCAAAAAATTTAAAACAAATTATAGATCTTTGAAAATTTTTAAACAGAATTTAGAAGAATTAAAAAAATTTTGAAATGTCTAGGAAAGTTTAAAATGGCTTTTTATATTTTGGAAAATTAATTCTAAGTGAGTACTTGAAGGGACGACTGCAAAATCCCAAAAAATAAATACTGTAAAATTCCCGAATTGAAAAATTTTCAAATAGTAAAATTCGTAAATTTATAAAATTGCTTATAAAACATCCGAACTAGAAAACTCCCGAATTATAATATTTCAGAATTCAAACAATTAAACGATTGTTTGAAATCAATATTATTTATTTAAAGAAAAAATACAATAATAAAATATTTTTATGAAAGAAAATTTTTTGAAATTTTTGAAATATTTATAAATGATTGTTTGAATTTAAATTAACAATAATTGCATAAAACGTGTATACAAAAATAAACTGATTTATCTCGAAGTTCCTTTTTTTTAAACTAACTATTCAATTTTTGAGAACTTTTTTTGTAAAAAAAAAATACTATGTACATTTTCCAACAAAATTTTTCATCCAGAAATATATTTTATTCAATAAGTGTTATTTTAAATTCAAACAATAATTTTAAAAAAATTCGGGAATATTCTAGTTCGGATATTTTATAATTCGGCAATTTTGTGATTACTGAATTTTAAAATATCCGAATAATAAAATTCCCGACAGTAAATTCCCGTATTATAAAATTCGCAAATTTTTTATAAATATTATTTATTAATTAAAAATAAAATAATAAAGTATTTTAATACAAATTTAGTTTTAATGTTAAAAGTGTCTAAAATTATTGTTCGTATGTAAAATAACAATAATTTTCAAAAAATTTATCTAGTAATATGTTTTTTCATTTGTTATTATTTCAAATTGAAACAGTAATTTTAGGAACTTGAAAAATTGAAAATAATTTGTTGAATAAAAATATCTGATTATTGTATTTTTAATGAATAAATAATATTTGTAAAAAAAAATTAATTGTTTAAATTCGGAAATTTCATGATTCGAGAATTTTCTATTTCGGATTTTTCATAATTCGGCAATTTCCTGTCGGGAATATTATTATTCGGTAATTTCATAATAAAGGAATTTTATGATCCGGGAATTTTATGATCCAGGAATTTTCCAATTCAGGAATATTGCGGCGTCGGGAATTTTATTTTTCGGGATTTTTCAGTAGTCTCACGGGAATTTCATTATTCGGTAATTTCATAATAAAGGAATTTTATTATTCGGAAATTTTCCAATTCAGGAATTTTGCAGCGTCACGAATTTTATTTTTCGGAATTTTTCAGGAGTCGCACGGGAATTTCATTCTTAAGGAATTTTTTAATTCGGTAATATTATAAACTGTTCGGAAATTTCATAATTCAGGAATTTCATCATTCGGGAATTTTATTATTCAAGCATTTTATAATTCTGGAATTTCATTATTCGGGAATATTCCAATTCGGGAATTTCATTATTCGGTAATTTCATAATAAAGGAATTTTATTATTCGGGAATTTTCCAATTTAGGAATTTTGCAGCGTCGGGAATTTTATTTTTCGGGATTTTGCACTAGTCTCACGGGAATTTCATTATTCGGGAATTTCCCAATTCAGGATTTTTATATTTCGGCAATTTTATAATTTCGAGCATTTTATTATAAACGAATTCTCTAATTCAGGAATTAAAGTGTCGGAAATTTTATTTTTTGTGATTTTTCAGTCGTCCCGCAGGAATTTTATTTTTTGGGAATTTTCAAATTCGGTAATATAATAAACTGTTCAGGAGTTTTTTAGTGGGTGAATTTTAATATTCGTGTCTTTTATAATTCAGGAACTTTATTATTCGGGAAATTCATAATTCGGGAATTTTCCTATTCGGGTTTTTTATATTTCGGCTATTTTATAATAATTTTGAGAATTTTATTATTCGGGATTTTTAAAATTCGGTAATATTATAGATGGTCGGGAATTTTGTTATTCAGGAATTTTCCAATTCGGGATTTTTATATTTCGGGAATTTTCTAATTTCGGGAATTTTGCAGCGTCGGGAATTTTATATTTCGGGATTTTTCAGTAGTCTCACGGGAATTTTATTATTTGGTAATTTCATAATGAAGGAATTTTATTATTCAGGAATTTTCTCATTCAGGAATTTCGCAGCGTCAGGAATTTTATTTTCCAGAATTTTTCAGGAGTCTCACGGGAATTTCATTCTTAAGGAATTTTTTAATTCGGTAATATTATAAACTGTTCGGAAATTTCATAATTGAGGAATTTTATCATTCGGGAATTTTATTATTCGAGCATTTTATAATTCTGGAATTTCATTATTCGGGAATATACCAATTCGGGAATTTCATTATTCGGTAATTTCACAATAAAGGCATTTTATTATTTGGGAATTTTCCAATTCAGGAATTATTTAGCGTCGGAAATTTTATTTTTCGGGATTTTTCAGTAGTCTCACGGGAATTTCATTATTCGGGAATTTTCTGTCGGGAATATTACTATTCGGGAACTTTCTAATTCGGGAATTATATTTTTTGGGATTTTTTAGTCGCCCTGGGAGAATTTTATTATTCGAGAATTCACAAATTCAGTAATATTATAAACTGTTCCGGAATTTCTTAATGGGGAAATTTTATTATTCAGGCATTTTATAATTCAGCAATATTATCATTCGGGAATATTCCAATTCGGGAATTTCATTATTCTGTAATTCTATAATAAAGAAATTTTATTTTTCGGGAATTTTCTAATTCAGGAATTTTGCAGGGTCGGGAATTTTATTTTCGGGATTTTTCAGTAGTCTCACGGGAATTTCGGTAATTTCATAATAAAGGCATTTTATTATTCGGAAATTTCCCAATTCAGGAATTTTGCAGCGTCAGGAATTTTATTTTTCGGGATTTTTCAGGAGCCGCACGGGAATTTCATTATTAAGGAATTTTTTAATTCGGTAGTATTATAAACTGTTCGGAAATTTCATAATTGAGGAATTTTATCATTCGGGAATTTTATTATTCGAGCATTTTATAATTCTGGAATTTCATTATTCGGTAATTTCACACTAAAGGCATTTTATTATTTGGGAATTTTCCAATTCAGGAATTTTTGAGCGTCGGAAATTTTATTTTTCGGGATTTTTCAGTAGTCTCACGGGAATTTCATTATTCGGGAATTTTCCAATTCGGGATTTTCATGTTTCGCAAATTTTATAATTTCGAGCATTTTATTATTAAGGAATTTTCTAATTCAGGAATTTTAGTGTCGGAAATTTTATTTTTCGGGGTTTTTCAGTAGTCTCACGGGAATTTCATAATAAAGGAATTTTATTATTTGGGAATTTTCCAATTCAGGAATTTTGCAGCGTCGAGAATTTTATTTTTCGGGATTTTTTAGTAGTTTCACGGGAATTTCATTATTCGGTAATTTCATAACAAAGGAAATTTATTTTTCGGGAATTTTCCAATTCAGGAATCTTGCAGCGTCAGGAACGTTATTTTTCGGGTTTTTCAGTCTTCTCACGGGAATTTTATTATCAAGGAATTTTTAAATTCGGTAATATTATAAATTCTTCGGGAATTTCATAATTTAGGAATTTTATCATTCGGGAATTTTATTATTCTAGCATTTTATAATTCTGCAATTTCATTATTCGGGAATATTCCAATTCCTGAATTTCATTACTCGGTAATTTCATGATAAAGGAATTTTATTATTTGGGAATTTTCTAATTCAGGAATTTTGCAGCGTCGGAAATTTTATTTTTCGGGATTTTTCAGTAGTCTCACGGGAATTTCATTATTCAGGAATTTTCCAATTCGGGATTTTTATATTTCGGCAATTTTATAATTTCGAGCATTTTATTATTAGGGAATTATCTAATTCAGGAATTTTATCATTCAAGAATTTTATTATTCGAGCATTTTATAATTCTGGAATTTCATTATTCGGGAGTATTCCATTTCGGGAATTTAATTACTCGGTAATTTCATAATAAAGGAATTTTATTATTCATGAATTTTCTAATTTAGGAATTTTAGTGTTCGGAAATTAATTTTTTTAGGATTTTGGAGTCGTTCCGCAGGAATTTTATTTTGCGGGAATTTTTTATTCCGGTAATATTATAAACTGTTCGGGAATTTCATAATTCAGGAATCTTATCATTCGGGAATTTTATTATTCGTCCATTTAAATTCTGGAATTTCATTATTCGGGAATATTTCAATTCGGAATTTTCATATTTCGGTAATTTTATAATTTCGAGCATTTTATTATTAGGGAATTATCTAATTCAGGAATTTTATCAATCAAGAATTTTATTATTCGAGCATTTTATAATTCTGGAATTGCATTATTCGGGATTATTCCATTTCGGGAATTTAATTACTCGGTAATTTCATAATAAAGGAATTTTATTATTCGGGAATTTTCCAATTGCGGAATTTTGCAGCGTCGGGAATTTTATTTTTCGGGATTTTTCACTAGTCTCAGAGGAATTTCATTATTCGGGAATTTCGCAATTCGGAATTTTTATATTTCGACAATTTTATAATTTTGAGCATTTTATTATCATGGAATTTTCTAATTTAGGAATTTTTATCATTCGGGAATTTTATTATTCGAGCATTTTATAATTCTGGAATTTCATTATTCGGGAATATACCAATTCGGGAATTTCATTATTCGGTAATTTCACAATAAAGGAATTTTATTATTTGGGAATTTTCCAATTTAGGAATTTTT
>CAKNYM010051631.1:190612-200828 GCA_932195095.1 Andricus curvator | reverse complement strand
TTTGAATTTTTGTTTAAATATTTCTTTCTAAAATTTTTTGAAATCTTTTAACTTCTTTTGAACTTTTTTGAAATCTTTGATATTTTTTTTTTATCGTTTCAAATTACATAAAAAATTTTGAAATCTTTGAACTCTGCGAAATTTTTGTGAAATCTTTCTGAAACGTTTTTTTAATCTTTAATATTTTTGTGAAATATTTCTGGAACGTTTTTTTAGGCTTTAATATTTTTGTGAAATAATTTGAAATTACTTGAAATTTCTGGAATATTTTGAATTTTTTGAAATCCTTGATGTTTTTTTTTGAAATCGTTTGAAATTACCTGACATTTTTTAAAATCCTTTGAACTTTTTGTGAATTTTGAATTATTTTCTAAGGTTTTGAATTTTTGTTTAAATATTTCTTTCAGAAATTTTTTGAAATCTGAAATTTTTATAAATCTTTGAACTTCTTGTGAACTTTTTTAAAATCTTGGATATTTTTTTTAATCGTTTAAAATTACCTGAAAAGTTTTGAAATCTTTGAATCCTGCGAACGTTTTGTGAAATCTTTCTGAAATGTTTTTAAAATTTGTAATATTTTTGTGAAATAATTTGAAATTACTTGACATTTCTGGAATTTTTTGAACTTTTTGTGAAATTTTTTGAAATCTTTGATATATTTTTCTAAATCGTTTGAAATTACCTGACATTTTTTTAAATCCTCTGAACTTTTTGTGAACTGTGAATTATTTTCTAAGGCTTTGAATTTTTGTTTAAATATTTCTCTCTGAAATTTTTTGAAGTCTGAAATTTTTTGAAATCTTTGAACTTCTTGTGAACTTTTTTAAAATCTTGGATATTTTTTTAAATCGTTTAAAATTACCTGAAATTTTTTGAAATCTTTCAATTCTGCGAACTTTTTGTGCAATCTTTCTGAAATGTTTTTTTAATCTTTAATATTTTTGTGAAATAATTTGAAATTACTTGAAATTTCTGGAATTTTTTTAACTTTTTGTGAAATTTTTTGAAATCTTTGATATATTTTTCTAAATCGTTTGAAATTACCTGACATTTTTTAAAATCCTCTGAACTTTTTGAGAACTGTGAATTATTTTCTAAGGTTTTGAATTTTTGTTTAAATATTACTTTCGGAAATTTTATGAAATCTTTGAACTTCTTGTGAACTTTGTTGAAATCTTTAATATTTTTTTCAATCGTATAAAATTACCTGAAATTTTTTGAAATCTTTGAATTCTTCGAACTTTTTGTGAAATATTTCTGGAAAGTTTTTTTAATCTTTAATATTTTTGTGAAATAATTTGAAATTACTTGAAATTTCTGGAATTTTTTGAATATTTTCTGAAATGTTTTAAAATCTTTGAATTCTGCGGAATTTTTGTGAAATATTTCTGAAATATTTTTAAAATATTTAATATTTTTGTGAAATAATTTGAAATTACTTGAAATTTCTGGAACTTTTTGTGAAATTTTTTGAAATCTCTGATATATATTTTTTAAATCGTTTGAAATTACCTGACATTTTTTGAAATCCTTTGAACTTTTTGTGAACTCTGAAATATTTTCTAAGGCTTTGAATTTTTCTTTAAATATTTCTTTTAAAAAATTTTGGAAATCTTTGAACTTCTTGTGAACTTTTTTAAAAGCTTGGATATTTTTTTAAATCGTTTAAAATTACCTAAAATTTTTTGAAATCTTTGAATTTTGCGAACTTTTTGTGAAATATTTCTGAAATGTTTTTAAAATCTTTAATATTTTGTGAAATAATTTGAAATAACTTGAAATTTTCTGAAATCCGTTGAACTTTTCGTGAAATTTTTTGAAATCTTTGATATTTTTTTGAAATCGTTTGAAATTACCTGACATTTTTTGAAATCCTTTGAACTTTTTATGAACTCTAAATTATATTCTAAGATTTAGAATTTTTGTTTAAATATTTCTTACTAAAATTTTTTGAAATCTGGAATTTTTAGAAATCTTTGAACTTTTTTTCAAATCTTCCTAAAATGTTTTTGAATTCTTTTGAAATATGAATTCTTTGATATTTTTGTGAAATCATTTGAAATTAAGTGACATTTTCTAAAATTCTTTGAACTTTTCGTGAACTCTTTGAACCTTTTTCTAACGTTTTGAGATTTTTCAAAAATATTTCAAATCTTTGACGTTTTGTGAATTCTGAAATTTTTTGAAATCTTTGAACTTTTTGTGAAATCTTTGAATTTTTTTCTAAGGTTTCGCAAATTTTGTTGAATATTTCAAAACTTTGAAATTTCTGTGAAATCTAAAATTTTTTGAAATTTTTGAAATCTTTGAACTTTTTTTAAAATCTTTCTGAAATTTTTTTTAAAGCTAATGAAATCTGAAATATTTAATATTTCTGTAAAAAACGTATGAAATTACCTGATTTTTTTCAATTCTTTGAGCTATTTGTGAACTTTCTGAAATTTTTTTTAATGTTTTGAGATTTTTTTAAAATATTTCAAATCTTTCACACTTTTGTGAAATATGAAATTTTTTGATTTCTTTCAAATCTTTGATATTTTTGTGAAATCGTTTAAAATTACCTGAAATTTTTTGAAATATTTAAAATCTTTCTGAAATGTTTTTGAAATCTTTTAAAATCTGAAATCTTTGAAATTTTAAAAAAAATTTCCGATGTTTTGCAATTTTTTTCAATATTTCACATTTTTGTGATATCTGAAATTTTTTTAATTCTTTGAAATCTTAAACTTTTTTTGAAATCTTTCTGAAATGTTTTTGAAATCTTTTGAAATTTGAAATGTTCAATAGTTTTTTATAATCGTTTGAAATTACCTACAATTTTTTGAAATTTTGGTGAAATCTAAATTTTTCCTAATCTTTGAAAAATTTAAAATCTTTGAACTTTTTGTGAAATCTTTTGAAACATGAAATCTTTTATATTTCTGTGAAATAGTTGTAAATTATCTGATATTTTTTGAAACCCTTTGAACTTTTTGTAAAATATTTGAAATTTTTCTGAGGTTTTGCAATTTTTTTTAATATTTAAAATTTTGGAAATTGTTGTGATATCTGCAATTTTTTTAATTCTTTGCAATCTTTGAACTTTTTTTGAAATCCTTCTGAAATATTTCTGGAATGTTTTTAAAATCTTTGAAATTTTTGTGAATTATTTCTGAAATGTTTTTGAAATCTTTAAAATTTTTAATCTTTAATATTTTTGTGAAATCTTTTGAAATCACCAGAATTTTTTTTAAATCCTTTGAAAGTTTTGTGAAATCTTTGATTTTTTTTTCAGAGGTTTTGAAAATTTTATTACATATTTCAAATCTTTGAGATTTTTGTGAAATCTTTGAATTCTTTGAACTTTTTGTCAAATCTTTCTGAAATGTTTTTAAAATCTGTTAAAATCTGAATTCTTTGATATTTTTTTGAAATCATTTGAAATTTTTATAAATACTGTTAACTTTTTGTGAAATCTTTTAAATTTTTTCTAATTTTTTGCAAATTTCATTTAGTATTTTAAATCTTTAAAATTTTTCTGAAAATTTTGAAACCTTTGAAGTTTTTTTTGAAATCTTAAATATTTGATATTCCTGTGAAATCGTTGAAAATTACCTGATATTTTTTAAAATTCGTTGAACTTTTTGTGAACTCTTTGAAATTTTTTCTAATGTTTTGAGATTTTTATAAATATTTCAAATCTTTGACATTATTGTGAAATCTGAAATTTTTTGTGATCTTTAAAATCTTTGAACATTTTGTGAAATCTTTCTGAAATGTTTTTTAAATGTTGTGAAATCGTTTAAAATTACTTGAAATTTTTTGAAATCCCTTGAATTTTTTTTGGGATAATTGAAACTTTTTTTTAAGGTTTTACAAATTTTTTTATATTTCCAATTTGTGAAATTTTTCTCAAATATGAAATTTTTGGAAATCTTTGAACTTTTTGTGAAATCTTTCTGAGCTGTTTTTGAAATCTTTTGAAATTTGAAATCTTTGATAATTTTTTAAAATAGTTTGAAATTACCTAACATTTTTTGAAATTTTTGTGAAATCTAAATTTTGTCAAATCTTTGAAAAATTTAAAACCTTTGACCTTTTTGTGAAAACTTTTGAAACTCAAAAGTTTTTATATTTCTGTGAAATCATTTCAAATTACCCGATATTGTTTCATATCCTTCGAACTTTTTGTAAAATATTTGAAATTTTTCTGATGTTTTGCAATTTTTTTAAATATTTAAAAATTTTGGAATTGTTTCAATATCTGAAATTTTTTTAGTTCTTTGAAATCTTTGAACTTTTTGTGAAATCTTTCTGAAATGTTTTTGAAATCTTTGCATTTTTTGTGAAATATTTCTGAAACGTTTTTGAAATCTCTTGAAGTTTTTAATCTTTGATATTTTTGTGAAACCTTCTAAAATCACCAGAATTTTTTGTATATCCTGTGAAAGTGTTGTGAAACCTTTGAAATTTTTTAGGAGGTTTTGAAAATTTTATTAAACATTTCAAATCTTTGAAATTTTTGTGAAATCTGAAATTTTTTGAAATCTTTGAATATTTTGAACTTTTTGTAAAATCTTTCTGAAATGTTTGTAAAATCTGTTAAAATCTGAATTCTTTGATATTTTTGTGAAAACATTTGAAATTACTTGAAATTTTTTGAAATCCTGTGAACTTTTTGTAAAATCTGTGAAATTTTTTCAAATTTTTTTCAAATTTTATTTAATGTTTTAAATCTTTGAATTTGTTGCGAAATTTGAAATTTTTCAACTTTTTGTGTAATATTTCTGAAATGTTTTTGAAATCTTTAAAAATTTTTAATCTTTGATATTTTTGTGAAATCTTTTGAAATCACTAGAATTTTTTTATATCCTTTGAAAGTTTTGTGAAACCTTTGAAATTTTTTCGGGAGTTTTGAAAATTTTCTTAAATATTTCAAATCTTTGAAATTTTTATGAAATCTGAAATTTTTTGAAATCTTTGAATTCTTTGAATATTTTGTAAAATCTTTCTGAAAATTTTTTTTAAAATCTGTTAAAATCTGACTTCTTTGATATTTTTGTGAAATCATTTGAAATTACTTGAAATTTTTTGAAATCCTGTGAACTTTTTGTGAAATCTGTGAAATTTTTTTCAAATTTTATTTAATATTTTAAATCTTTGAAATTGTTGTGAAATTTGAAATTTTTGAAATCTTTGAGGTTTTTTGAAATCTTTTGAAATCTTAAATCTGTGATATTTCTGTTAAATCGTTTGAAAAATAGCTGATATTTTTTGAAATTCGTTGAACTTTTTTGAACTCTTTAAAAAATTTTCTAATGTTTCGAGATTTTTTTAAATATTTCAAATCTTCCACACATTTGTGAAATCTGAAATTTTGTAAAATCTTTGAACTGTTTGTGAAATATTTTTGAAATCTTTGAATTCTTTGAACATTTTGTAAAATCTTTCTGAAATATTTTTAAAATCAGTTAAAATCTGAATTCTTTGATATTTTTGTGAAATCATTTGAAATTCTTTGAATTTTTTGTGAAAACTTAAAAAAAAATCGAGGTTTTGCAATTTTTTTTAATATTTCAAATTTTGGTGGTATCTGAAATTTTTTGGATTCTTTGAAATTTTTGTGAAATCTTTTAAGATCTGAAACCTTTAAAATTTTTATGAAATCTGAAATTTTTAGAATTCTTCGAAATCTTTCTGAAATGTTTTTCAAATCCTTTGAAATTCGAAATCTCTTATATATTTTTTTAATCGTTTGAAATTACATGAAATTTTTGTGAAATCTAATTTCAAATTTTTGAAATGGTTGTCATATCTGAAATTTTTTTAATTGTTTGAAATCTTTGAACTTTTCGTGAAATCTTCCTGTAAGTTTTTGAAACCTTTGATATTTTTATGAAATATTTTGAAATCACCAGATTTTTTTTAAATCCTTCGAACGTTTTAAATTTTTCCTGAGGTTTGGAAAATTTTATTAAATATTTCAAATCTTTGAAATTTTTGTTAAATCTGAAATTTTTTGAAATCTTTGAATTCTTTGAACTTTTTGTAAAATCTTTAAAAAAATTTGGAATCTGTTAAAATCTGAATTCTTTGATATTCTTGTGAAATCATTTGAAATATCTTTTAAAATTATTCGAATTTTTTCTAAAATTAAAAAAAAATCTTCATGATTAAAAAAAATTTCCTTGAAATCACCCAGATTATTTCTTGACAATTCTGGAAATGTTTTGAAATGTTTTTAAATATTGTCTTTAACTTAATTTTTCAAAATAAATTATGATTTGTAATTTTTAAAAAATCTTTTTAAAAAATTGTATTCTCTTGAAATTTTTTAAAATTCTTAAATAGTTTCTAAATTTTGTTTGAAAATCTTAAAAAATTTACATTTTGTTCAACATTTTTTTCTAATCCTTTCAAATTTGTAATTACTTTTGATTCTTTTTTGAAACTGCTGAACCTTCGGAATATCTTTCAAATGATTTCGGATTATTTTTTGATAATTTTTGAAATGTTTTTAAATCTTTTGAAATATTTTGAAATATTATTTTGAACTTAATTTTTCAAAATAAAAAATCATTTCAAATTTTCTCCTAAACCTTAAGAAGATTGGTTTATTATCTTGAAATCTTTGAAAAATCCTAAAAACCTTCTTTTTTCCAAAGTTTTCAAAAATCTACATTTTGTTTGAAATGCTTTTAAAAATTCTCAAGATTTAAGATATCTTCAAATCTTTTCAAAACTTTTAAATATCTTTCAAAATAATTTAGTTTTCTTTAAAAATTTCATGATTCTGCAAAATTAAAAAAATTATCTTAACATCTTCCAGATTCTTTTTCGATAAGTATCTTAAAATCTCCTACATTTGAAGTTAATTAATTAAAATGAAAACAAAATCATTTAATTTTTTTAATCTCTTTAAAAGTGTGAGAAAGTTTACAAATTATAGTGTGGTACCATTATTAAAAATTAATTAACAATTAATATTGTCCCTTTCACCAATAACTAATTAATAATCAATTACTAATAATTATTTAAGCGTCAAATTAAAAATAATTAGAATTATTCAAAATTTAAATAAATAATTTTAAAATTGAAGTCTTTGGTTGAAAAAATTTTTGATCTACAAAAATCTGTTTTTCTCGAATTTGTTTTCAAACTGTGAACATATGTTAACATAATTTGTCACTTGACATAGTTTGTTTAATGAATATGGAATAGGAAATTCTTGGGAAAAACGTCTTTTCCTCATATAATGAAAATTCTTTTGAAGAAAAATATTTTTGTTCATTTAACATTATTTCCGCCGAGGTTTCACTATGACTTGTATATTTGTTATTTAAATGACCTAATTATAAAATTAAAATATATAAATAAAGTTGAGTTACACTATAAAATATAATTAATAATCAAAAATTAAAATAAATCTTATAATAGATATATCGGCTTTAATACAATTTTTATTTAATTTTAATTTTATTCGGCATTTAGTAAAATAAAAGTCTTATTTAAATAACAGATTTTATCTCAATCGAAATTAAAAGCAAAGATATACAATAAAAAGATAATTAAGGATTTCATATCGTAATTAGTTTTTCTTAAAAGATTTTTTAAATTTTAATTTTAATTTTAATATTAATATTAATATTATTATTAATATTAATATTAATATTAATATTAATATTAATATTAATATTAATATTAATATTAATATTAATATTAATATTAATATTAATATTAATTTTAATTTTAATTTTAAATTTAATTTTAAATGTTTATATGTTAAAGATTGGTGATTTAATATTCTTTAATTTTTAATCTGCATAATTTAAAATAATATAATTTTATAAATCTTTTTTTTTAATAGCCTCATTTTCAAGATTTACAATTGAAAACTCTTCAATTTTGAAAATGTAGAAAGAAAACTTCTTAAATTTTGATGATTTTGAAGATTGAAAATCAAGAAATTTTTTTAAATCTGAACTTTTTGTGAAATCTTTGAATTTTTTTCGAAGGGTTCGAAAATTTGGTTAAATATATAAAAACTTTGAAATTTTGGTGAAAACTAAAATTTTTTGAAATCTTTGAACTTTTTTCGAAATCTTTCTGAAATGGTTTTCAAACCTATTGAAATCTGAAATCTTTGATATTTCTAATCTTTATCACTTTTGTGAAATGTGAATTTTTTTGAATTCTTTGATATTTTTGTCAAATTGTTCAAAACTACCCGAAATTTATTGAAATCCCTAGAGCTTTTTGTAAAATCATTAAAACTTTTTCTAAGGTTTAGCAAATTATGGAAATTTTAGTGAAATATCAAATTTGTTGTAATCTTTAAACTTTTTGTGAAATCTTTAAATTTTTTTGTAAAGTTTTGCAAATTTTGTTAATTATTTCAAATTTTTGTGGAATCTGACATTTTTTTAAATTCTTTCAACTTTTTGTGAACTCTCTGAAATTTGTTTAAGGTTTTGAGATTTTTTTTTTAAATATAGCAAATCTTTGTCATTTTTCTAAAATATGAAATTTTTTGAATTCTTTGATATTTTTTGAAATCTTTTGAAATTACCTGACATTTTTTGAAATCATTTGAACTTTTTTTACACTCTGAATTATTTCATAAGGTTTTGAATTATTGTTTAAATATTTCTTTCTGAATTTTTTTGAAATCTGAAACTTTTTGAAATCTTTGAAATTCTTGTAAACTTTTTTTAAATCTTCGATATTTTTTTAAGTCGTTTAAAATTACCTGAAACGTTTTGAAATCTTTGAATTCTGCGAACTTTTTGTGAAATCTTTCTGAAATTTTTTTTTAATCTTTAATATTTTTGTGAAATAATTTGAAATTACTTAAAATTTCTGGAATTTTTTCAACTTTTTGTGAAATTTTTTGAAATATTTGATATTTTTTTTTAAATCGTTTGAAATTACTTGACATTTTTTGAAATCCTTTGAACTTTTTGTGAATTCTGAATTATTTTCTAAGGTTTTGAATTTTTTTATAAATATTTGCTTAAAAATTTTGTTGACATCTTTGAAATTCTTGTGAACTTTGTTAAAATTTTGGATGTTTTTTTAAATCGTTCAAAATTACCTGAAATGTTTTTTTAATCTTGATTATTTTTGTGAAATAATTTGAAATTGCTTACAATTTCTGGAATTTTTTTAACTTTTTGTGAAATGTTTTGAAATCTTTGATATTTTTTTTTTAAATCGTTTGAAATTACCTGACGTTTTTTGAAATCTTTTGAAATTACTTGCAATTTTTTGAAATCCATTGAACTTTTTGTGAACTCTTTGAACTTTTTGTGAACTCTGAAATTTTTTCTAATCTTTTGAGATTTTTCAAAAATATTTCAAATTTTTGACATTTTTGTGAATTCTGAAATTTTGGAACTTTTTGTGAAATCTTTGAATTTTTTTCTCAGGTTTCGAAAATTTTGTTCAATATTTCAAAACTTTGAAATTTTTGTGAAATCTAGAATTTTTGTTTAAATCTTTCTGAAATGTTTTTCAAAGCTATTGTCATCTGTAATATTTCTGTGAAAACGTTTGAAATTACCTGATTTTTTAAAAAATTCTTTGAACTTTTTGTGAAATCGTTCAAAATTACCTGAAATTTTTTGAAATCCCTAAAACTTTTTGTGAAATCATTAAAACTTTTTCTAAGGTTTTGCAAATTTTGTTATATTTCAAATTTTGGACATTTTTGTGAAATATGGAATTTTTTGAAATCTTGAACTTTTTGTGAAATTCTTTAAAATCTTAAATATTTTTTCTGTAATCGCTTGAAATTATCTGCATTTTTTTAGAAATTCATTAAAATTTTTTCGAAGGTATTGAATTTTTTTTCAATATTTCAAATCTTTGACATTTTTGTGAAATCTTAAATTGTTTGGAATATTTAAAATTTTGCAACTTTTTGTGAAATCTTTCTGAAATGTTTTTAAAATCTGAAATCTTTGATATTTTTGTGAAATCGTTTGAAATTACGTGAAATCTAAAATTTTTTGAAATCTTTAAAATCTTCGAACATTTTGTAAAAATCTTTCTGAAATGTTTTTGAAATCTTTTGATGTCTGAAATCTTTAAAATTTTTATGAAATCTGAAATTTTTTGAATTCTTCCAAATCTTTCTGAAATGTTTTTGAAATCTTTGATATTTTTGTGAAATCGTTTGAAATTACTTGAAATCTTTTGACATTTCTGTGAAATCTGAATTTTTTTTGAAATTTTT
>CAKNYM010051631.1:174059-190602 GCA_932195095.1 Andricus curvator | reverse complement strand
AAATCTTTTGACATTTCTGTGAAATCTGAATTTTTTTTGAAATTTTTGAAAAATTGAACTTTTTGTAAAATCTTTTGAAAGTTGAAATCTTTCATATTTCTGTGAAGTCGTTTCAAATAACCTGATATTTTTTGAAATTCTTTGAACTTTTTGTGAAATCTTTAAAATTTTTCTTTGAACTTTTGAAATAACCTAATTTTTTTTTAATTCCTTGAACTTTTTTGAACTGTCTGAAATTTTTTCTAAGGTTTTGAGATTTTTTAATAATATATCAAATATTCGACACTTTTGTGAAATATGAAATTTTTCGAATTCTTTGAAATCTTTGAACTTTTTGTGAAATCTTTGAATTTTTTTGTAAGGTTTTGCAAATTTTGTTAATTATTTCAAATCTTTGAAATTTTTGTGAAATCTAAAATTTTTTTTAATTCTTTGAACTTTTTGTGAACTCCCTGAAATTTTTTTAGGGTTTTGAGATTTTTTTGAAATATTGCAAATCTTTGACATTTTTGTAAAATATGAAATTTTTTGAATTCTTTGAAATCTCTGATATTGTTGTGAAATCGTTTAAAATTACCTGAAATTTTTTGAAATCCCTAGAACTTTTTGTGAAATCATTAAAACTTTTTCTAAAGTTTTGCAAATTTTTGTGAAATATGAAATTTGTTGAAATCTTTGAACTTTTTGTGAAATCTTTGAATTTTTTTGTAAGGTATTGCAAATTTTGTTAATTATTTCAAATCTTTGAAATTTTTGTGAAATATAAAATTTGTTTTCATTCTTTGAACTTTTTGTGAACTCTCTGAAATTTTTTTAAGGTTTTGAGATTTTTTTAAATATTGCAAATCTTTGACATTTTTGTAAAATATGAAATTTTTCGAATTCTTTGAAATCTCTGATATTTCTGTGAAGTCGTTTCAAATAACCTGATATTTTTTGAAATTTTTTGAACTTTTTGTGAAATCTTTAAAATTTTTCTTTGAACTTTTGCAATTACCTAATTTTTTTTATTTCCTTGATCTTTTTGTGAACTGTCTGAAATTTTTTCTAAGGTTTTGAGATTTTTTAATAATATTTCAAATCTTTGACACTTTTGTGAAATATGAAATTTGTTGAAATCTGTGATATTTTTGTAAAATCGTTCAAAATTACCTGATATTTTTTAAAATCCCTTGAACTTTTTGTAAAATCACTGAAACTTTTTCTAAGGTTTTACAAATTTTTTTTTATTTCAAATTTTTGTGAAATATGAAATTTTTTGAAATCTTTGATATTTTTGTGAAGTCGTACAAAAATACCTGAAATGTTTTGAGATCCCTAGAACATTTTGTGAAATCATTACAACATTTTCTAAGGTTTTGAAAATTTTTGTATATTTCAAATTTTTGTGGAATATGAAATTTGTTTATATCTTTAAACTTTTTGTGAAATCTTTGAACTTTTTTGTAAAGCTTTGCGAATTTTGTTAATTATTTCAAATTTTTGAAATTTTTGTGAAATATGAAATTTTTTGAATTCTTTGAAATCTTTGATATTTTTGTGAAATCGTACCGAACTACCTGAAATGTTTTGGAATCCCTAGAACATTTTCTGAAATCATTAAAACTTTTTCTAAGGTTTTGCAAATTTTTTTATATTTCAAATCTTTGAAATTTTTGTAAAATATGAAGTTTCTTGAAATCTTTGAATTTTTTTGTAAAGTTTTGCAAATTTTGTTAATTATTTCAAAGCTTTGAAATTTTTGTGAAATCTAAAATTTTTTTTAATTGTTTGACCTTTTTGTGAACTCTCTGAATTTTTTTTAAGGTTTTGAGATTTTTTTTAAATATTGCAAATCTTTGACATTTTTGTGAAATATGAAATTTTTTGAATTCTTTGAAATCTCTGATATTTTTGTGAAATCGTTTGAAATTACCTGACATTTTTTGAAATCCCTTCCACTTTTTGTGAAATCATTGAAACTTTTTCTAAGGTTTTGCAAATTTTTTTATTTCAAATTTTTGAAATTTTTGTGAAATATGGAATTTGTTGAAATCTTTGAACTTTTTGTGAAATCTTTGAATTTTTTTGTGAAGTTTTGCAAATTTTGTTAATTATTTTAAATCTTTGAAATTTTTGTGAAATATAAAATTTTTCGAATTCTTTGATATTTTTGTGAAATCGTACAAAATTGCTTGAAATTTTGTGAAATTCCTTGAACTTTTTGTGAAATCATTAAAACTTTTTTTAAAGTTTCGCAAATTTTTTTTTTATTTCAAATTTTTGTGAAATATGAAGTTTCTTGAAATCTTTGAATTTTTTTGTAAAGTTTTGCAAATTTTGTTAATTATTTCAAATCTTTGAAATTTTTGTGAAATCTAAAATTTTTTTTTATTCTTTGAACTTTTTGTGAACTCTCTGAAATTTTTTTAAGGTTTCGAGATTTTTTTTAAATATTGCAAATCTTTGACATTTTTGTAAAATATGAAATTTTTTGAAATCTCTGATATTTTTTTGTAAAGCTTTGCGAATTTTGTTAATTATTTCAAATATTTGAAATTTTTGTGAAATATGAAATTTTTTGAATTCTTTAAAATCTTTGATATTTTTGTGAAATCGTACAAAATTACCTGAAATGTTCTGAAATCCCTAGAATATTTTGTGAAAGCAATAAAACTTTTTCTAAGGTCTTGAAAATTTTTTTATATCTCAAATTTTTGAAATTTTTGTGAAAAATAAAAATTTTTTTAATTCTTTGAACTTTTTGTGAACTCTCTGAAATTTTATTGAGGTTTTGAATTTTTTTTAAATATTGCAAATCTTTGAAATTTTTGTAAAATATGAAATTTTTTTAATCCTTTGAAATCTCTGATATTTTGTGAAATCGTTCAAAATTACCTGCAATTTTTTGAAATCCCTAGAACTTTTTGTGAAATCATTAAAACTTTTCCTAAGGTTTTGCAAATTTTTGTATATTTCAAATTTTTGTGAAATATGAAATTTGTTAAAATCTTTGAACTTTTTGTGAAATCTAAAGTTTTTTAAATTCTTTGAACTTTTTTTGAACTCTCTGAAATTCTTTTAAGGTTTTGAGATTTTTTTAAAATATTCAAAATCTTTGACATTTTTGTAAATATGAAATTTCTTGAATTCTTTGAAATCTCTGATATTTTTTTGAAACCTTTTGAAATTTCCTGACATTTTTTGAAATCCCTTGAACTTTTTGTGAAATCATTGAAACTTTCTCTAAGGTTTTACAAATTTTTTTATATTTCAAATTTTCGTGAAATATGATATTTGTGGAAATCTTTGAACTTTTTGTGAAATATTTCTGAAATCTTCTCGAAGTCTTTTCAAACCTGAAATTTGTGATATTTCCGTGAAATCGTTTAAAAATTAACTGATATTTTTGAAATCCTTTGAACTTTTGATGAACTCTTTAAAAATTTTTTCTCAGGTTTCAAGATTTTTTTTAAATATCTTAAATCTTCGACAGTTTTGTGAAATCTGAAATTTTTAAAATCTTTGAACTTTTTGTGAAATCTTTCTGAGCTGTTTTTGAAATCTTTGATATTTTTTTGAAAACGTTTGAAATTACCTGAAATTTTTTTTATTCCTTTGAAATTGTTTTAAGGTTTTAAATTTTATTTAAATATTTCCAAATCTTTGACATTTTTGTGGAATCTGAAATATTGTGAATTTTTTGAAATTGTTGTGAAATCTTTCTTAAATGTTTTTGAAAACTTTTGAAATTTGAAATCTTGATAAATTTTGATGATTTTGAAGATCGAAAATCAAGATTTTTTAATTCTAAATCTTCCTAATTGAAGAAATGTCTAAAAGCAAATCATTACAATTACAGAATTTTATTTGAATAAGGCAGTATTTGCATAATTTTTAATTTTCATGATAAAAACTCTTGGATTTCAAAGATTTATAATTCAAAGTTCTAGAATTTTGAAAGATTACAATGGAAAATTTTCGAATTTTGAAAATACAGAATTTTTATTTCTTAAAGTTTAAAAATGCATAACTGCAAATTAATTAATTTTCAACATTGAGATTTAAAAAAGATGTAATTAAAAAAATTTACAGAAAAATATTTAATTTTTTAATTGAAAATTCTTTGATTTTTAGAATTTTTAATTGAAGTTTAATTGATTTGGAAGTTTTCTATTTTAAAATGATGCAATTTTGGACGTTTTTTTAAATAGTTTATTTTTCAATAACAAATTTTTGGATTTTGAAGACTTCCAATTAAAGTTGCATTAATTTTAAATGTTTTTAGTTTAAAATGATGCAATTTTAAACGTTTATTAATTGGGAAATTCTTCTTTTTTTAATATTAGCAATTGAAAACTATTCAATATTTAATTTACATAATATAAAACGACGTAATTTGAGAATGTAAGTTTACCGGATTTTTTTTTTTTATAATTTTGAAGATCAAAGGTCAGGAGTTTTTAAGTTTTAATATTCCAAATTGAAGAATTTTCAAATTTAAGTTATCAAAATTCCAGAAATATTTAATTTAGACCTAAAAACCCGCATAATTTTCAATCGTAAATTTTCAAAATTGAAAACTCTTAAATTCTAAAGATTTAAAATTCAATTTTTTTCAATTTTTAAGAGTTAAATAAAAAATTCTCTAATTTTGAAAATACATAATTGTGAATTATTTAATTTGTAGTACGTAATTTTGTGAAGTTTTTTTTAGTAATAGTTTCAATTTTAAAGCTTGACAATTTAAAATTCTTTATTTTCATTGATTTGAAATTCTCCGATTTACAAAATTTTAATTAAAGACTCATTAATTTGGAAGTTTACAATCTGCATATCATTAATTTTTTTCATTATTTCGCTTAGTATTTGAGGCTGTATGTCACGCCCGCGTCAGTGGCTGACCAAAGAAAAAAAGATGCCCGAAGGGCTGGAAGCCTTGAATTGAGTATTTTAGCATGACGTCATGGGAATACGTCTTAGGACGTTTTCGAAAAAATACGTTGAACGTAAAAGTAAGTAAGATCGATTTGATCGGAACCGGATACTCTCACCTCAAATTTCGGATAGTTGATTGTACTTCGCGAAACACTTGAAAAATATTACTATCCAGACCTTTATAAGTTACCTCTACGTCTAGAATATTTTCTCAAAAAAGTCGTATACAGTTGCAGTCCCATGTGGTAAACTTCCTGATGGCTAACATTTTTTAAAATTTTATTACATGTGATTATAAATGGATTACCTTGAATGAAAAGTGGATTACCTATGATTACAAATGGAATAACTAGGATTAAAACAATGTAATTTCGAACGCTTTTTTTTAATTTGTTGTATAATTATTGCGATTTACAATGCACCATTTTTTAATGTTTATAATGGAAAATAATGCAATTGTAATCCGTTAAACCACTCGGTTATACAAATTGATAATCCCGCGTAATTAAAGTAATCATAGGCAATCCAATCGTAATCCAGTGTAATCCACTTGTAATCCGTGGATTTCCAAATAACTCACCATATTCGTAGGTACTACACTTGTAATCCTAGGAAAAGCAGTTGTAACCCCAGGTGATCTAGATTTTATCCAAGGTTAATCATTTATAAGCACATTTATTCCAGTTGTAGTTCAAGAAAATGCACTTATAATCTCAGGTAATACACTTATAATCCGAAAAATCCAAGCAAGCTGGTATAATCCTAGTTATTCCATTTGTGATCATAGGTAATCCACTTTTAATTCAAGGTAATCCATTTATAATCACATGTAATCCAATTTAAAAGAAATGTTAGCCGTACGATCTAACTTTTACGTTCAGCGTATTTTTTGGAAAACGTCGTAAGACCTCTTCCCATGACGTCATGCTAAAATACTCAATTCAAAGCTTCCCGCTCTTCGGGCATCTTTTTTTTCATTAGTCAGCCACTGACGCGGTCGTGACATACAGCCTCAAATACTAAGCGAAATAATTAAAAAAATTAATGATACTAAACTAAATAATAAACGTCCTCATGGTATCATGCAAGACAAGCTTCGTTTCGATGCTGCCCAAACGTTACTGAATGCGGTACATACACTATAAACTTTGCTGCAATTAGGACGTCGTACTTCTGACAATTGACACACGCTAGATTTCCATTATTGATGCTAGAAAGCTTAGTAATCTATTATTTTTTGAGACAACAAACTTTCGATCAAAGACTTTAGTTTCGTTTTCGCTAAGGTTGATATACTTACATTGCAGATGATAATATATAATTTGTATATATTTACTTTGAAGTATCAATCATCACGGTTTTATGCAGAAGAGATCCAAGTTTCAGATGATCAGTGTGTAGTTTCCCATTATTTCCCGTATCTTCTCCATCTATTCCGGAAATTCTCTATAGGAATACAGGAGAATTAGTCGCACAATTTATTATAAGGATTGAAAGGTGTTGTCAGATGTTCCTAAGTTGTCATGACGATTGAGAATTTACTGGACCCAAACTTGTTAGCCAAGATGAATCCAAATTCACAGCTAAGTACACTATTCACTCAGAGAAAAAGTTCTCTTAGAACAAAAGCATCGTCCACTTGTCTGTTTTGTTTTGAACCACTCGAATATCTTTTTTAAACAGACAGAATTATTTGACTGCAAGATTAGTTGGGTTTTCGCAAAAGGATCATTTTTGCTGCAAAACTATTTTTTCCAGACAAGCAAAATTCCTCTCAACCTTTTTAAGAGGAAATTCCATTTGTGTCCAGAAGCATCCTTTTGGCACAAGAAGAAATTTCTCTTGAGAGTTCCAATGAATAGCTGATTGTCAGTATATTAAACAATATTAAATATATTGAAATTTAGGAATTTTAAATTATATTGAAATCAAATCCAAAATCCTATTCAACGTTCAATACTCAAGTTAATGTATAGAATTGCTACAAATAAAAGAAGAATCCAACGATCAAATTTGGCCAACCACCACAAAATGCTCCTATTGTAATTTCTAAGAACAAAAAAATGGATCTTGTAAGCAACACCACCTTTTTCAAATTCATCTAAAGGATCTTTACAAACAGTTATTATTGCCATTTTAAATGGTATACTATGAATATTATGAATATGAAATGAATGAATATTAAGTTTTTTCAACATAAATTCAATAGTTTTCGAAATTTGACCAAAAAAACGGGAGAACAAAAGTATTGAAAGAACTACATTCCATCAATTCCTTCCGATTACCTATAGATAAAATGTTATTTTGTTTGTTTTTGATTTGTTGAATTCTAATTGTGACATGTTGCTCAATTAACTTTTGTGGCTAATGATTAAGAACAAGGATATTCCTAAAAATATTGAAATTCTCTTCGTGAAATGAAATGTGGGACAAACCTAGAGCTCTGTCAACTAAGTTTTTGATTACTGAAATTTTGTTTTGAAGAAAATGAGCCGAAAAGAAATTTCAAATTCTACCTGAATATGTATTTTTCCTATACCAATTGGTAATACTATTACCATCCTGACCTTTAATTACTTCTATGTCCAAAACACTGATTTCATTATTTTTCTCTATTTCATGAGTAAATTGAAGTTTTGGATGAAAACTGCTAAAACATTGATAACTGCCTGCAACTTTGCTAGAGGAACACTTGTGTCATCAACATACTGAAAGTAAAAGGACAAAACAAAATCTAGCTTCTTGAAAGCAAAGACCTCTAAATCTTCCATAACTATTTCTGCTAAAATAAAAACTATCCCTTTGATCAAATCTTTTTGACCTAATCGAGGACATGTTTTTATATTGTCCCATCTATTTAAAATTGCCTGTTCAACTAATTGAAGGGGTATAGTCGGAAACATTGCAACAACATCCAAAGAAATCATTACATGGTCATCAGGAACAGTTTTTTTAATCATAATTTTTTTGAATTCCCAGCTATTTTTGATATTGTATTTTGAAGTTGTAGTGGAGTCTTCAAGTATCAAGTTGAAGTTTTGTGTCAAAAAATTTCGTGGGAGTGTTAATAGTTGAAATAACTATTCTCAAAGGATAGCCATCTTTATGAATCTTTCTCAAACCATAACTTCTGGCAAGAACTGTGTTTTCGGTATTTATATCAGTCCATTCTTTCTCCAATTGTCCAGAATCTTGAAAGTGTCTCTCCTCAATCGTTTGAACGGATTTTCATTCAATAAATAAAAATTATCACGATTGGAAAGTACATCCTCCATATCCCTAATAAAATCTGATTTCTTCATACAAACTGTAATATTCCCTCTATCAGCATTCATGCAATTTGGATCAGGGTTGTTTTTAGGAAAACCTTTCGCAGACTTTTTTCTATTCCCAAAAGTGAAATCCTCCCTCAAAGGAAACCACCATGGGACCCTAAGTGCTGTCAAAAAAGCTTGCACGCGAACCCTTAAGGACCTTCCAGAATCCGCCTATCAGGGAGCCTTCGAGTCGTGGAAAAGCCGCTGGCAAAAGTGTGTCGACGTTCAAGGGATGTACTTTGAAGAATTTTAGGCTTTTGTAAGAATATCTGAAATAAATCTATTTTTCCGAAACTTTTCCCGATACTTTTTATACAAACCCTGTATGGTCCTGAAGCCTTCAGAAAGGTTAAATTATGGTGTGATATCAACCAAAAATTAAGAGGCAGTATCCTTCAAAAAACGTTTTTGATTGAATGTCGAAGAAATGATGTTTTACCTACAAAAATATTTTTTTTGGATTTTTCAAATCATGTTAATTTTTTACAAGTAAAAATTTTCAGAATCAAAAGTGAATTAGAAGTATGTTTGCCACAAGATAAAATCATTGATCTTTTAAAACATCAGATTTTCCTTAATCGAAGATTTTTAAACGCTGATAAAAACCATGAGAACAAACTTTCTATTTTGGTTGATCAACAAACTAATATTCAAGAGCAAAATTTAAATTTACACAAGATTTTTGAAAAAGAAGATAAGGATCCTTGGTTTGTAAATCTGGAAAATATTCAAATTCCTGATTCAGTTACAGATATTCTCAGATTAGGTAAAGGTTTTAGTAACCATGTGATTAAAAGTAAATCGAAACAAATGATGGAAATAGTCAAAGATGTTGAATCAAGTATACACAAAATTTCAATATTAGATCAACAGGATTTCCGAAACAAGGTTTTACACTTGTCAAAGAGCTTTGTTGATAAGAATTGTTTGCAAATTAATAGTATTGATCGTAAAATTTCTGAAGGTTTCAGGATAACAAAAGATTTCCTTAAAACCAATCCTGATATAATTTGCATGAGTGCTGATAAAGGCAATATTACTTTTTGTATGAAGAAATCAGATTATATTAGGGATATGGAGGATTTACTTTTCAATCGTGATAACTTTGGTTTATTGAATGAAAATCCGTTGAAACAATTAAGAAGAGACACTTTCAAGATTCTAGACAATTGGAGAAAGAAAGGACTTTCGGGAAAGGATATAAGATGGACTGATATAAGTACCGAAGACACAGTTCTTGCAAGATGTTATGGTTTGAGAAAGATTCATAAAGATGGCTATCCTTTGATACTTAAAGACTCAATTACAACTTCCAAATGCAATATTAAAAATAACTGGGAATTCCACAAAATTATTATTTCAAAAACGGTTCCGGATGACCATGTAATGATTTCTTTGGATGTTGTTTCAATGTTGCCGAGTATACCCCTTAAATTAGTTAAACAAACAATTTTGAATAGATGGGACAATATATATACCCGTACTCGATTAAGTCAAAAAGATTTTATTAAAAGGGATAGTTTTTCTATTAGCAGAAATAGTTATGGAAGATTTGAAGGTATTTGCTTTCAAGAAGCTAGATTTTGTTTTGCCCTTTTACTTTCGGTATGTTGATGACACATTATGTGTTCTTCTAGCAAAGTTGCAGGCAGTTATCAATGCTTTTAGCAGTTTTCATCCAAAACTTCAATTTACTCATGAAATAGAGAAAAATAATAGAAGTAATTAAAGTTTAGGATGGTAATATTCTTACCAATTGGTATAGAAAAAGTACATATTCAGGTAGAATTTTAAATTTCTTTTCGGCTCATCCTTTTCAAAACAAAATTGCAGTAATCAAAAACTTGGTTGACAGAGCTCTAGGTTTGTCCCACATTTCATTTCACAAAGAGAATTTCAATATTGTTAGGAATATCCTTGTTCTTAATCATTACCCACAAAAGTTAATTGAGAAACATATCACAATTAGAATTCAACAAATCAAAAACAAACAAATTAACATTTTATCTACAGATAATCAGAAGGAATTGAGAGAATATAGTTCTTTTGATACTTTTATTCTCCCGTTTCTTGGTCAAATTTCGAAAACTATTGAATTTATCTTGAAAAAATTTAATATTCATACTATTTTCCGTATACCATTTGAAATGGATTCAATAATAACTTCTTGTAAAGATCCTTCAGATTAATTTGAAAAAGGTGGTGTTGTTTACAAGATCAATTTTTCTGTTCTTATAAATTACAATAGAAGCATTTTGTGATGGTTGTCCAAATTTTATCGTTGGATTCTTGTTTTCTTTTCGAGAGTTCTATATATTCTCTTGAGTATTGAACGTTAAATAGGATTTTCAATTTGATTTTAATCTCATTTTAATCTAATTCAAAATTCTTAAATTTCAATATATTTAATTTTGTTTGATATACTGACAATTAGCTATTCATTAGAACTCTCAAGAGAAATTTCTTCTTGTTCCAAAAGGATGCTTCTTGACACAAATGGAATTTCCTCTTAAAAAGGTTCAAAAGAATTTTACTTGTCTGGGAAAAAAAAGTTTTGCAGCAAAAATGATCCTTTTGCGAAAACCCAACTAATCTTGCAGTCAAATAATTCTGTCTGCTTAAAAAAGATATTCGAGTGGTTCAAAACAAAACAGACAAGTGGACGATGCTTTTGTTCTAAGAGACCTTTTTCTCTGAGTGAATAGTGTACTTAGCTGTGAATTTGGATTCATCTTGGCTAACAAGTTTGGGTCTAGTAAATTCTCAATCGTCATGACAACTCACGAACATCTGACAACACCTCTCAATCCCTCTAATAAATTGTGCGACTAATTCTCTTGTACTCCTATAGAGAAAAGTAAGATTGAAGAGTTGGATATTCAGTCCACGAATTGTTTGATGATCACAGAACTTGTGGAATAGATGGAGAAGATACGGAAAATAATGGGAAACTACAAACTGATCATTTTGATCTCTTCTGCATAAAACCGTAATGATTAATACTTCAAAGTAAATATATACAAATTATACATTATCATCTGCGATGTAAGTATATCAACCTTAGCGAAAATGAAACTAAAGTCACCGTATTCAATAACGTTTGGGCAGCATCGAAACGAAGCTTGTCTTGCATGATACCATGAGGACGTTTATTATTTAGTTTAGTATCATTAATTTTTTTCATTATTTCGCTTAGTATTTGAGGCTGTATGTCACGCCCGCGTCAGTGGCTGACTAATGAAAAAAGTACATATTCAGGTAGAATTTTAAATTTCTTTTCTGCTCATCCTTTTCAAAACAAAATTGCAGTAATCAAAAACTTAGTTGACAGAGCTCTAGGTTTGTCCCACATTTCATTTCACAAAGAGAATTTGAATATTGTTAGGAATATCCTTTTTCTTGATCATTACCCACAAAAGTTGATCGAGCAACATATCACAATTAGAATTCAACAAATCAGAAACAAACAAAGTAACATTTCATCTACAGATAATCAGAAAGAATTGAGAGAATATAGTTCTTTCAATACTTTTGTTCTTCCTTTTTTTGGTCAAATTTCGAAAACTATTGAATTTATGTTAACAAAATTTAATATTCATACTATTTTCCGTATACCATTTAAAATGGATTCAATAATAACTTTTGGTAAAGATCCTTTAGATAAATGTGAAAAAGGTGGTATTGTTTGCAAGATCACTTGCAAGATCTGTGTGTTCTTGCTAGACATACGAGAGGGTTTGTTGATGTTGACCATGAGTTTGACTGGGATAATGTTGAAATTTTAGACAGTGAAAGTAATGAGAGAAAGAGAGAATTCATGGAAATCCTTTATATTAAAAAACAAAATAAGTTGTCTATTAATTTAAAAACTGATTTGGATAAATTGAACAAACGGGGTATTGGATGGTTACCTTCTCGTTTTTCTTTCCTCTTTTTTATTTTTGTGCAAAGAAACCAATTTTTTTTGTTATCAATCAAAATTGAAAGTTTGTTCTGATGTTTTTTATCATTATTTAAAAGTCTCCGATTAAGGAAAATCTGATGTTTTAAAAGATCAATGATTTTATCTCGTTGTAAACATACTTCTAATGATTTGAAACATCCTTGATCAGTAAACTCAGCATTGAGAGTTTGAAATTCTTTAAATCATGTTCAAATTGTCTATTGCAAACATTACTCTGAAAAGCAAAATCTTAGGAATCGCAATAGAAGCATTTCGTGGTGGTTGTCCAAATTTGATCGTTGGATTCTTGTTTTATTTTCAGGAATTCTATACATTACTGAAAAATATTATCTTCCCAATAGATCGATGCTAATCTTTCGCCTTGCAGTTCCTCTGCTTACCTGGTTAACTGATTTGGAATGAATTCCGTCTAAAATAAAAACATAATTAGCTGTTGGTTACTGCATATTTAATGTGAAAAATCGCTTAATTATTCAGATTTCAGGACTGAAAGGAAGTCAGAAAAAATGAGAGTGTAGTGAACCTGCCTATAAACAAGGTGTCTGATGGAATAACTCGAGCGAGCGCCACATTATGTAGACAGACACCTACGTATTAATCGGTGATTAGTAATTTTCGCATTGCAGACTGCTAGAAAAGCATCGTGGATACAAGCAACCCAGCAAGCAGGTGTATAATCAGCGTCGTGATCGAGACAGATTACGAAAGGGAAACGCAGCGATCTTTTATCGCGCGACACGATCCTCGTGTTTCATTTCACTCGTGTGTACAAGAAAATTACGTGCTGGTTCATAATGACTTGATCCCAATCCCAAAATTCGAGTATCAATTAAGTGGTTAAGAATCATCTTGCAAACATACACGAAGACTCTCCAGTGAATACTTTTCACACCCGGCAATTTTATATCGAAATCGAGTACGGATTAAATTGTAATTTAAGGATCGGGTGATGAGAAAATTGCGTGCGAGGCCCCGGTTGGACTCAATGTCAGCATTCAAAGATAACTTAATTTTAATTGGTTTAATACAAAAAATTTATAGAACAAATGGAAATTAATGTATAGAATTCCTGAAAATAAAAACAAGAATCCAACGACCAAGTTTGGACAACCACCATAAAATGCTCCTATTGTAATTAAAAAAAAAAAAAAAAATTCTTGAAAAAAAAAATTTGGTTTGGACAAAAATAAAAAAGAGGAAAGAAAAATGAGAAGGCAACCAACCAAATCCCCTTCCTTCTCTTTTTTTATTTCTTGCGTCCTTTTTATTTTTATTATTATCAAATCACAATTTTTTTCTTGTGATTTGATAATAATAAAAATAAAAAGGACGAAAGAAATAACAACAGAAAAGGAAGAGGATTTGGTTGGTTGCCTTCTCATTTTTCTTTCGTCTTTTTTATTTTTGTCCGAAGAAAATTTTTTTTTTTTAATGACAATAGAATTGAGTTTTGGACGTTAAATAGGATTTTGAATTTGATTTTAATCTAATTTAAAATTCTTAAATTTTAAATGGAAATTATCTATACATATAAAAGTGAATGTACACTGAAAAAATTCTTAGTAGATTTGACTACTTTTCAACTAAGTTGCTTAGTTCCCTAAGGCCCCAATGTCACTTTTGTAGTCAAACTAATTATGTGATATATAGTTAAGTGAAGTAAGAAAAGCAGTCGTTGTAGCTAATATTTGTGGTTGATTTGACTGAAGTCAATGAGAATTGGAACAAGTAAGATTTAGGTAGTAAATCCAACTACTTTTCTTAGTTCCCTGAAGCCCCAATGTAATTTTTGTTGTTAAGTGAACTGTAAGGAAGTAGTTAAAGTAATTAAGGTTAACAGTTGATTTAATTAATTTTCTTAGTTAGTTTAACCAATTCTTTAGTTATTTTAACTGATATTTTCTTAGAAAATCCAACTACTTTTCTTAGTTACCTGACGCCCCAATGTAATTCTTGTAGTTAAGTGAACTGTAAGGATAGTAGTTAAAGTGAACGAAGTAAATAGTCATTCTGATTGATTTTCTTAGCAGGATTAACTAACTTGAATACTGCTTTATGCAATATTTTTTTAGTCAATATCAAGATTTCTTTGTTCCCTGCCCAAATATAATTTGTGTAGTAAACTATACTTATAAGAAACTATGAATATTTATAGGTATAATAAGGATACTCCGAATATAAAAGAAATCGTATATGTTCGAAAGAAACAAATGTTTATTTCTATTAGCGGTATCGGAGCACGTGCTGGAGCCGGTAACGCATTATTATTTGGCTGTTCGCTACTCTGGTCCTGGGGAAGCTTGCCCTCAGAAACCTCGACGTCTTTCGCACTTGTAGCTGCATATTTTTTTAACTTTTTCACTTGAAAGCGACGAATTTATTAAACGTGGCGTGGTCTCCAATCTCATGAACCGCACGCGAAGAAAAGCCGACCGGCAAGACCGTTGCAAGTCAAGACCTTCCAGAGCGCCCTAGCGCAAGCGCAGTACGTGTCACATTTAGCATTTCATATTTTCAGGGCACATTTAGCATGTTTCATACGTGGCTGAATTGAATTATAGTTTTAAAAATATCGGGCAATAATTAAAATATAAACTTAACAAAGTTGGTAAATTTTTTCATCTAAAAATGTTACTAAACATAACTATGGCTGTGTGTTAACAAAAAGATAATACATTTTACTATTTTTCGGCTCAACTGCTGTTGTATGGTAAATGTAACTACTTCCATTTTACCAACAGAGCTGCGGTTCAGTTTACTGTTTCCGACTTGTTAACTTAACAACGAAGATCAGTTATTGTTACTCATTTTCCACAGTTAGTTGCATTTTGAAAGTAGTGTAACTGTTTCAACTAAAAGTATTAATAATCCCAGCTGTAGTTGTATGGTTAAAGAAAAAATGGTAGATTTTACCACTTTTTCCGCTTTTGTCCCTACTACTATGGTGTAGTAACTTCTACTGTTTCTGTTAACTGACAGAACTGCGTTTGATTTTACTGTTAATGACATGTTATTTTTTCTACATATTCAGTTAATATTACTACTTCGACGTAGTCAGTTCTACTACTTAATACTTGTTATCCTTTTAACTACCTAAAATAGTAATTTGAACTACTATGTTTTAACTACAGCAATAATGGTATTATCCACTAAGCAATTATGGTTAGTTTAAATAAGAAAGTAGTTGGATTTACTACTTTCCACTCAACTACATGACTTAGTTGAATATTTCGCAAGCATTTTTTTCAGTGTATGTTCGTTATCTATAAAAATCTTAATGCCTTCTCTTAACGGTCCCAAAATTTGAAAACAGGTGCAGTGATGCCAATGTTGGCGCCTTTTGCTACTGCGCTTGCGTTAGGACCGCGCACTGGTTGGCCGCATTTGGCGCGCAATTTAAAATTGGAATTAAAAACAATTCATGTAATTTAAATAAATAATGATTGAAAAATGCACAAGAATGTATATGAAATTTAATGATTTGTGAAATATAAGTTATTCTTTTGAAGTCAAAGAAAATAAACTGTTATTGAAAAAATATATGTGTTATAAATTTTTTTCTTGTCTAAAATCAGAAGTTGTACAATCTATATACATTCTTGTGCATTTTTCAATAATTATTTATTCAAATTATAAGAATTGTTTTTAATTCCAATTTTGAATTGCGCGCCAACTGCGGCCAACCAGTGCGCGGCCCGAACGAAAGCGCAGCAGCAAAAGACTCTAACATTGGCATCACTACACAGCTGCATTAGGAATCTGGAGAGGTCAACCAGTGTTCCCAATTTTGGGATATTTTCGTATTGCGCATGCGTCGCGTCAACAGCTGGATTGGCTACCGTTGGCGCGCTTATTTAAAAATATCAAAAGTGCAAGAACATTGTTTGTAAAAAAACAATACTTCTTGAATTACTAAAACTAATTCTTTGATAACAAAATAGACTTATAAAGTGAAACGTGAAATAATTATTTGATTTTTATTCCTCAAAAATAAATAATCGATTTCAAATTTAAACAAAAGAATACCTTTTTTATTAAAAATATGGATTTACAATCGTTTTTAATATCTTTATTTACTTTACAATCGTGATTTGTTGTAAACAATTATAAGAAAAAACAAAACAATATTAATTATTTCAAATAAGCGCGCCAAAGGTAACCAATCCAATTCAAGAAAATATAAACGCGATCAGGGGCGTACGCGGCAAGGTGCTTTAGGGGTTTCAGAAAATATAGATGCGATCAGGGGCGTATGCAGACGGGTGTTTTAGGGGTTCAAGAAAATATAAACGTGATCCAGGGCGTACGAAAAAGGGTGCTTTAAAGGTTTCAGAAAATATAAATG
>CAKNYM010051631.1:147537-174049 GCA_932195095.1 Andricus curvator | reverse complement strand
GATCAGGGGCGTATGCAGAAGGGTCTTGTGAAGGTTTAAGAAAATATTTATGCGATCAGAGGCGTACGCAGGAGGGTGTTTTAGAGGTTTCAGAAAATATAAATGCGATCAGGGGCGTAAGCAGAAGGGTATTGTTGGGGTTCAAGCTGATATGAATGCGATCAGGGGCGTACGCGGAAGGGTGTTTAAGGAGTTTAAGAAAATATAAATGCGACCAGAGTGTCTTAGGGGGTGAAGAAAATATGCATGCGATCAGGGGCGTCCGCAGGAGGGTGTTTTGGGGGTATTAGAAAATATAAATGCGATCAGAGGCTTACGCAGGTAGGTAATTAATTTGAGCCTCGTTTTTAGTAGGAAATTCCATTTTTCATCAAAAATTCATGTATTTTGTTAAAAATTTGTCTTCCTGGTAAAAAAATTTTATTTGAAAATTTCTCTCATTTCTGTTTAAAAATTCATCTTTTTGGTTTAAAGTTTTTTTTTCTTCTGCAAATTCTTCTTTTTTTTGTTCAAATTTCATGTATTTTATTAAAAAAACTTCCTTTTTAGTTGAAAAATTAACTAATTTATCAAAAATTTGTTTTTTAAAAATAGAAATTAATTTTTGTACTAAAATTCAAACTATTATATTTTAGATAAAATTTATAGTTGTTTAGTAAAAAATTTATGTATTTTTTTGAAAAAAAAATTTAATTTTTTTGTTTGTATATGTAACCATTACATTTTTATTTAAAAATTCATATTTTTTGTTGAAAGTTTATTTCATCGGTTAAAAATTCAATAATTTTTTTTTGTAAATTAATTTTGTTTTTAGATCAAACTTAATTATTTTAGGAAAAAATTTAACTATTCCATTTTTGTTAAAAATGTATTTTTTTGGTTGAAAATTCAATTATTTGGTTAAAAGTTCCTGTATTTTTTTAAAAATTCATCCTTCTAGTAGAATATTCATCTTCTTTGTTGAAAAATCATTTCCTTGGTTGAAAATTTAAATAGTTTGTAAAAAATTCGTTTTTTTTTTCAATTTTAAAATCACTCTTTGGTTGAAAAATTTTTAGATCAAGAATCATATTTTTTGATCAAAATTTACATTTTTTAGTTGTAAATTCCAAATTTTGGTTAGAAATTAATTAATTTGCTAAAAATTCATCGTTTTGGTAGAAAATTAATAATCGTGACTAAAAATTCATATTTTTGGTTGATTTTTTGTTTTTTTTTTGTTCGTTGAATTCTACGGTTTTTTATTTCAAATTAAATTTTTATTTTAAATATCAACTATTACATTTTTTGTTAAAAAAACTGTAAAACTCAAAGTTAATTTTCATAACTAAAAATTTCACTCTCCAATTTTTAGTTGGAAAATTATATTTTTTACTTGAAAATTCCACTATTTATTCAAAATTCATGTTTTTTCATCAACAATTCAATTTTTATGAAAATTCTTCTCTTTTTTTAACAAAAATTACTTTTTTCACTGAAATTTGAACTATTCCATTTCTAAATAAAAATGAATAATTTGTAGTAGAAAATTCATGTATTTTTTTGAAAAAACCTTTTTTGGTTGACATTAAATTTTTTTGTTTGAATATGCAGCTATTGCATTTTGATTCAAAAATTCATCTTTTTGGTTTAGAATTAATTTTTCTTCTTCTAAAAATCCGTTTTTTGGCTGAAAGTTAATTTTTATAACTGAAGATTCAACTCTTCAATTTTTAGTTGGAAAATTATATTTTTTATTTGCAATTTCCACTATTTGCTCAAAAATCATCTATTTTATCAGAAATTTTCCTTTTTGGTTGAAAATTAATCTTCTTGGTTAATGCTTCACATTTTTGGTTCAAAATTAATTTTTTGGATGCAAATTCAAGTAATTTGTTGAAAATTCATTTTTTGTAATAAAAATAGATTTTTGTGCGGAAATTATAACTTTTAGATAAAAATGTATATTTTTTAGCAAAAAATTCATGTATTTTCTTTAAAATTCTTTTTTTTTATAAAAAATTAATTAGCCTGGTTGAAGTTTATCTGCTTGGTTAAAAATTCAGTTTTTTGGTTGAAAATTAAACTATTTTGTTGAAAATTCATTTCTTTTTCAAAATAATTTTTTTACTTTGTCCCCAAATCTGAGTAGCAATTAAGTCGTTGAGAGTAATTTGGGAAACATACACGAAGACTTAGCAGTAAATATATTTGACACCCAATAATTTTCTACCGAAATCGAATCAGGATTATTGTAATTAAAATAATATCAGGGGATGCGAAAAATTCGTGCAAGGCCCAATTGAACTCAATGTCATCATTCAAAGATGACCTTATTTAATCTTAAATTTCGAAATGTTACTGTGTAGCAATAAAAGAAATTAAGTAATTAAGATATTTTCATGTTTATAGCAGTTCTCCTTCTTCATATGAAAACAAAAATTATTTTAAATTAAAAAAAAAACTCCGCGTGTTAAAAAAATTAAGCAAATTTTTTATTTTCACTTTTTTGCTAGTGAACAATAATAAAAAATTAGAAGTAAAAAACAATTTTTACTTAATTTAGAATTTTTTGTATATATATATATATATATATATATATTTCTCTATATATATATATATATATAGAGAAAAATATGCATTTTGGATTTAAAATTTTTGGGATTTTAAATTTTTTTGCGATTTTGAAATGCTTCGAATATCACAAAAAATTAACTTTCATGAAAGAAAAATCATAGGATATTTTTTTGGGAATATCAGGATGTACAAAAAAGCATGCCTTTTTGTACATTTTAAACAATTTCTAAATAAAACGAAGATTTTTTTCTCAATTTCTGAGTTTTTATTATTGTTCAGTATCAAAAAACTGTCCATGGAAAAATTTTTATATTGTTCAAACCAAGGATAGGAATTTTTTATTTTTCACAACAAAAAGAGATTTTTTGTTTAAATTAATTGACCGGCAATAAGTTGACCTGGCGTTCGAGTCCCAGCGGAGGGAAAGCAGAGAAGATCTTTTTTCTGAAAAAATTTAATTTTAAAAACTTTTGAGTGCTCAGAATTAAAGATAAATTTCGATTTAAATTTATAAAAATGTTTAATGACTAAAAGTTTGAATAATAAAATAATTGAAAATGGTCTTTCATTCTTCCAGGTTGGAAAGGCTACTATTATATTTTTTATTGAAAATTCACCTTTTTTGGTTACAAATTTTATTATTTGGTTAGAAGTTCAATTATTTTGTGTTTTTAAAGTCATCATTTTTGTTTAAAATTCAACTTTTTTTTTTGAATTTGTATTCTTTGGATTGAAATTTTAAATATTAAAAAAAAATTGATAGCAAATTCAACTTTATCTTTTGAAAATTACAGTTTTTTTTTAATTCATACTTTTGGGTTGAGAATTTAACTAATTTGGAAAAAATTAACTATTTGTCAGAAAATTCAAATATTTGATTAAAAATTAATTTGCTTTTTTGAAAATGTAAGTTTTTCGTACAAAATTTTTGTTTTCGGGTAAAAAATTAAACAATTTGGGTTGAAAATTTAAAAATTTGGCTAAAAAATTTTTTTCTTCACCTTCAATCTTTCTTGATTGAAAATTCAACTGTTTGGTTGAAAATTTAATAAATTGATAGAAAATTCAACTTTTTGTTTACAAATTACCTTTTTTTTTTTTGAAAATTCATATTTTAAGGATAAGAATTTAACTATTAGCTGTTTCGTAAAATATTTCTCTTTCTGGGTTAAAAATTAAACAAATTTTCTAACAAAAAAATTTTCTTAGCCTAAAATCTTTCTTGCTTAAAAATTCCACTGTTTGGTTGAATATTCATATTTTCGGGTTGAAAATTCGAAAGTTTTGTAGAAAAATCTTTTTCTTGTTAACTTAAAAATTTACCAAATTGGTGGAAAATTGAATTATTTTTTTCAATCCAACTGTTTTGTATAAAAATTCAAATTAAAACAAATTCAACAAATTTGTAAAATATTCAACTATTTTATTGAAATTTCGTCTTTTTGGATTAAAAATTGATCTCTTTTGATAGAAAATTCAAATATCTTTTTCAATAAATAACAAATTACAAATATCTGTTTAATATTTATATTTTTGTTTTGAAAATTTGACTATTTCGTAGAAAATTCGTCTTTTTGGCTTACAAATTTAACAAATTGATAGAAAATTCAATTTTTTCTTTTGAAAATTACCTTTTTTCTTAAAAATTTATACTTTTGGGTTGAGAATTTAATTAATTTGAGAAAAATTAACTATTTGTTAGAAAATTCAAATATTTGATTGAAAATAATTTCTTTTTTTTAAATGTAACTGTTTCGTACAAAATTTTTGTTTTTGGGTAAAAGATTTAACAATATGGGGTAAAGATTTAAAAATTTGCCCACAAAATTTTTTTCTTTACCTTAAATCTCTCTTGGTTGAAAATTCAACTATTTGGTTGAATATTCATATTTTTGGATTGAAAATTAATCTTTTTTTATAGAAAATTGAAATATTCGGTTGAATATTCATATTTAAGGTTGAAAATTTAACAAATTGATAGAAAATTCAACTCTCAGTTTAAAAATTACCTTTTTTGTTGAAAATTCATATTTTTGGGTTGAGAATTTAACTATTTTGAAAAAAATTAATTATTAGAAAATTCAAATGTTTGGTGGAAAATTACTTTTCTTTGCTGAAAATTTAACTGTTTCGTACAAATTTCTTTTTTTGTGTGAAAAATTTAAAAATTTGGGTAAAAAATTAAACAATTTGGCTAAAAAATCTCTTTATTCACCTTAAATTTTTCTTCGTTGAAAATTTAACTATTTTGTTAAAAGTTCTACTTTTTGAATTGAAAATTCATTTTTTGGTATAAAATTCATATTTTGGAAATAATAATTCAACTAATTTGTATAAAATTCGCCTTTCTGGCTTAAAAATTCAACAATTTGATAGAAAATTGAACTTTTTGGTTTCAAATTTAACTTTTTTGTACGAAATTTCTCTTTTTGGGTAAAAATTTAATAATTTGTGTTCAAAATTAAAAATTTATCAAAAAAATTTATTTTTTAACCTTAAATCTTTCTGGGTTGAAAATTCAACTATTTTGTTAAAAATTTGACTTCTCAAATTGGAAATTCATCTCTTTTGGTAGAAAATTAATATTTGGGGGTTGATAACTCAACTGTTTTGTATGAAATTCGTCCTTCTGGCTTAAAATTTCAAAAAATTGATAGAAAATTCAACTTTTTTTTGAAAATTACTTTGTTGAAAATTTATATTTTTGTGTAGAAAATTCTACTATTTTGGCAAAAAATTAACTATTTTTTTGAAAATTCAAATGTTTCGTTGAAAATTATTTTTCTTTGCTGGCAATTTAACTGCTTAAGTATAAATTTTTTTTTTTTTGGGTGAAAAATTTATCAAATTAGGCTAAAAATTTAACAATTCGGCTAAAAAAAATTATTTCATTACCATAAACATTTATTCGTTGAAAATTCGATTATTTTTTCGAAAATTTCTCTTTTTATATGGAAATTCATCTCTTTTGGTGGAAATTATTACTGCTTAATTGAATATTCATATTTTCAGGTTGAAAATTCGATTGTTTTGTAGAAAATTTTATCTTTTTGGCTTAAAAATAGAAAAAAAGTGTAGAAAATTAAATTTTTTTAAATTGAGCTGTTTTTTATATAAATTAAAATTTTTTTAAATTAAAAATTTAACAAATTTCTAGAAAATTCAACTATTTTATTGAAAATTCGTCTTTTTGAATTTCAAATTGACCTCTTTTGATAGAAAATTCAAATATCTGTTTTAATATTTATATTTTTGGGTTGAAAATTTAAGTCTTCCGTAAAAAATTAGTCTCTTTGGCTCAATGATTCAACGAATTGTTAAAAAATTCAATTCAATTAATACTTTTACTTTAAAAATTTAACTGTTTTTTATAAAATTCTTTTATTTGGCTTAAAAATTCAACAAGTGGGTAGAAAATCGAATTTTTGGTTGAAAATGACCTTTTTAGTTAAAAATTCATCTTTTCTGATAGAA
Organism: Andricus curvator; assembly: GCA_932195095.1. Lineage (NCBI taxonomy): Eukaryota > Metazoa > Arthropoda > Insecta > Hymenoptera > Cynipidae > Andricus > Andricus curvator. The sequence goes on along the minus strand of CAKNYM010051631.1, from coordinate 168,019 downwards.
ATTTTATCTTTTTGGGGTCAAAATGCGAACTAAAGAAAAAAATATAAATAAATTTTCATTTGAATCCAAAACAATTTTCAATTACTCTTAGCGCCTAAGAATAAAATCTATAATTGAATTCAAAATCCTTCAAAATGAATTTTAAGTTAAACGCTAAACAGCGTTTAGGATTAATAATTACACCCAAAAAATGTCTTTGAAACGAAGAAAAATAATTATTGACTCTCAGCCAAAGAACAGTTTTTTTTAAACTAAAGAAATCTAAAGAAAAATTATGAATGTTTTTGTATTGCGATTTGATAATTATAAAAATAAAAAAAAGGCGAAAAAAATAAAAAAAGGGAAGTAAGGGGATTTGGTTGGTTGCCTTCTCCTTTTTCTTTCCTCTTTTTTATTTTTGTCCAAAGAAATTTTTTTTTTTTTCAAGAAATTTTTTTTTTTTTAATTACAATAGGAGGATTTTATGGTGATTGCCCAAATTTGGTCGTTGGATTCTTGTTTTTATTTTCAGGAATTCTTTACATTAATTTGAGTATTGGACGTTGAATAGGATTTTGAATTTGATTTTAATCTAATTCAAAATTCTTAAATTTCTAAAAAAATCGTTTCTTTAATTGAAAAAAAATCTGAGTGCATTAACTATAGCTTTTTTTTTATTTTTTAAGTTTTCAACAAAAAAGTTGAATTTTCAGCCAAGAATGATTCTTCAGTAAACAAAAAAAATGTTATTCTTTCGAATTTTTGAATTGATGAATTCTCAACCAAAAATATGATAGTAGATTTTTCACCAAAGAGAATTAATTATCAACAAAATTAATTGGATTTTCAACCAAGAAGATGAATTTGAATCTAAAGTGATGAATCTTCAAGTGAAATTTTCTTGGTTGAAAATTATTCTTTTTTGGTCGAAAATTTAAGAACTTTTTGAAAAATAAACTCCTTTGTTGAATTTTTTTTTGCTTCAGGCTTTATAATTTTAGTTAGAAATTGATTTCTTCGGTAGAAACTCAAACAATTTTGTTGAAAATTCGTCTTTTTTGGTTGAATCGAATTGTTTTTGATTTTAAATAAAAATCCTTTTTTGTCGAAATATCAATTATTTGGTTAGAAATTCAACTACATAATTAAAAGTTGAGCTTCTATGTTAAAAATTCAACTATTTTGTTGAGGATTCGTTTTTTGTTTAACATTAATTTTTTCAACTGAAAATTTAAATATTCCATTTTGGTTTGAAATGTATTTGTTTTCGAAAATTTAACATTGGGTTGAAAAAAACTACATGATTGAATTCTAAACTCCATTGTGAAAAATTAATTTTTGTTTTCTATTTGTTAAATTAAATTGTTTTTGATTTAAAATAAAAATATTTTTTAGTTTAAATATCAACTTTTCAACTGAAAATTTAACTATTCCATTTTTGGTAGGAATTGTTTTTTATTTTATATTTTTCAGTTGAAAATTTAACATTGGGTTGAAAAAAACTACTTGGTTGAATTCTAAACTCCATTGTGAAAAAATAATTTTTTTTTTGACAATTCATTTTTTTTTGCTGAATTGAATTGTTTTTGACTTCAACCAAAAATCCTTTTTTGTCGAAATATCAATTATTTTGTCAGAAATTTAACTACATGGTTAAAAGTTGAGCTTCATTCTTAAAAATTCACTTTTTTGTTAAAAATTCAACTATTTTGTTGAATTCTAAACTTTTTTGTTGAAAATTAATTTTTTTTTACAATTTCTTTTTTTTTTTTGAAAATTACGATTTTTTACTGAAAATTCAACTATTTCATTTTTTAATTATATTTTATCTTTTTTCAGTTGACAATTCAACTATTTGGTTGAATATTTATATATTTTATTAAAAATTCCTTTTTTTATAGAAAATTAATATTTTTTGTGGAAAATTCGTCTTTTTGGTAGAAACTTCATTATTTGGTCAAAAATTTAACTATTTTGTTGAAAATTCAACTACTTCCTTGAGAGTTGAACTCCTTTGTTGAAAATTAATTTTTTTGTTGTTAAAAATTTAACTACTTATTTTTTTTTTTAATATCAAAACAATTTACTGAAAATTCAACTATCGTGTTGAAAATTCTTCTTTTTTTTTGGAAAATTATATTTGTTGTTGAAAATTCAACTACTTGGTTGAAAGTTGAACATTTTATTGAAAATTCATTTTTTTTTTTGAAAATGCGTCTCTTATGTAGAAAATTCATCTTTTTGGTAGAAAGTTGAAGCATTTTGTTGAAAATTCCTTTTTTTGTTTAAACAGTTTTTGATTTAAAATAAAAATCCTTTTTCGTTAAAATATCAACCATTTGGTTCAACAATCAGCTACTTTGTTGAAAATTCTTTCCTTGTTTAACACTAAGTTTTTTCAACTATTTTTAATTCGAACTTAATTCTTTTTAGTTAAAAATCCTACTAGTCCTACCTTTTGTTTAAAAAAAAAAAATAAAAGTATTTTATTTAGGATTTGTCTTTTTTAAAAGAAATCAATCCTTTTTGTAGAAAATTCAACTACTTGGTTGAACTTTTGAACTAAAAAAAAAAATTTTCAACCGAAAATAAAATAGTGAAATTTTTGATAAAAAAAAATTAATTTTAAACCAAACATAAGAGTTTTCAACTGAAACAATAAATATTCAACTAAAATAGTTAAATTTTCGAGCAAAAAAATTAATTTTTACTGAAAAAGATAAATTGTCAACCAAAACTCAAATAATTAAATTTCAAGTTAAAAAAATTAATGTTCAACTAAACAAACGAAGTGATAAATTTTCAAATAAAATTGGAAATATTTAACTGAAATAGTTGCATTTTAAACCAGAAAGATGAATTTTTTACTGAAATGATGAATCTTTCAAAAATAATTTTCAACCAAAAAAACATCCAAAGAAAAAACAAGTTTTCAATCAAAAAGCTTATTTTTGAACCAATGAAGTGACTTTTGAATCAAAACGATGAATCTTCAACCAAAAAAATTATTTTTTAGCAAAAGAGTTTTACTTTCAACCAAATGATTTTATTTCCTACCTAAACGATGAATTTTCTACTAAAATGATAAATATTTATTTGGGATACTTTGATTTTCAACCAAAAAAAAAAGAATTTTTAAACAAGGAAATTAATAATTATTTTGAATATTTTTTTTGTGAAAAAAGATCTTCTCCTTTTCCCACCCGACCGGCAATCGAAAGTTCTGTGGTTCGATTCCCAGCGGAGCGAAAAGGAGAAGATCTTTTTTCAGAAAAAAATTATTTCAAATAATTTTTAATTCATAAATCCATCTAGTCTGAAAAAAGCTTAAAAAATTACTGTCATTCTCTGATGATAATACAGATTTCAATAAAATTAATTTTCAAAGAAAAAGAGAATTTTCTACAAAAAAAAATCGATTTTTGAGCAAAATACGTGAATTTTCAACGAAATAGTTGAATTTTCAATTCAAAAAGACAAATGTTCACCCAAATTGTTGAATTTAATTATTTTCGAAAATTTTGAAATTGAAGAATTAAAAATTTCAAATCGTTAAAAATTAATAATTTAAAATTGTAAAGCTCTAAAATTGAAGTATTCCTAAAAAACGTTTAAATTTGCATACTGTAAATCAAATAATTTGCAAGTGTGTATTTTCAAAATTAAAAAATTCTTAATTGTAACTCTTCGCAGTTGAAAAAATTTGAATTGCAAATCTTCAATAGTGAAGAGTTTTTGATTTTCAAAATTTACAATTAAAAATTACTGTCATTATTTTAAGAATTTAAAGAATTTTTAAGAATGATTTTAAGAATAAAAATAAAAATTTCGCGAATTTTGATAAATTACGTTGAAAAATACTTTAATGTGGAATATTTAAAATTAAAAACTCTTGTCCTTTGATCTTCAAAATCATCAAAAAAAGGAAAAAGTCCTCTCAAATTACATCGTTTTAAATTATATAAATTAAATATTGAATAGTCTTCAATTGTTAATATTCAAAAATGAAGAATTTTCCAATAAAAAACGTTAATATTTTTTTTAACATTCATCATTTTATTTGAAAATTCATCTCGGGCTAAAAACTTATTTCACAAAAAATGTGTCTTTCTGGCTTCTAAATTTAACAAAATGGTAGAAAATTCAACATTAATTTGAAAATCCAACTGTTTTGTAGAAAATTCGTCTCTGGTTAAAAAATTCAACTACTTGGTGGAAAATTAAACTATTTTATTGAAAATTTGTCTGATTGGATTGGAAATTCATCTACGGAGCCACTTACCGACCGATGGTTATTACCTGATGTCGGTAACTTAGCATAGAACAGAACCTTGTTCGGTCGGTCAGTGGTCCCGTAGCCGTATAGCTATACTACTACTGTACTACTTTTTCGCCTTTCAGGCTTCTACATTAAAAATGTTGGTAGAAAATTCACCTCTTTATTTGAAAATTCAACTGTTTTGTAGAAATTTCAACTTTTTCTTTGAAAATTGAACTGTTTTGTAGAAATTTCACCTTTTTGGTTAGAAAAGACCTTTCTTGTTGAAAATTCATATTGTTAGGTTAAAAATTAACTTTATGGAAAATTCAACTTTTTTGTAGAAAATTCGTCTTTTTGGATTAACAATTCAACAATTTGAATACAAATTAAACAATTTAGCAAAAAAATGTCTTTCTCCACTTTTAATCTTTCTTGGTTGAAAATTCAACTATTTCTTTTAAAATTGTCCTTTTTGGCTTAGAATTTCGACAAGTTCATAAAAAATTGAACTGTTTTGTTAAAAATTTGTCTTATTGGATTGAAAAATTTGGTAGAAAATTTAATTATTTTGTTGAATTTTCATATTTTTGAGTTGAAAATTCGTCTTTTTGGCTCAAAAAATCAAGAAATTGATAAAAAATTTAACTTTTTGTTCAAAAATTTAAAAAATTTGTTGACTTAAAAATTCAATAAATTGGTAGAAAATTCAACTGTGTTGTTGAAAATTCGTCTTTTTGGTTTGAAAATTAATCTCTTTTGGAAAAAATCGTCTTCTTGCCTTATAAATTTTTAAACCAATTATTTTGCAAAAAATTTGACTTTTTGGCATATAAATTTTACAAAAAAGTAGAAAATTCAATTTTTTATTTGAAAATCCAACTGTTTTATAGAAAATTTTACTTTTTGGTTTAAAAATTCCACTTTTTGGAAGAAAATTCCAGTATTTTATTGAAAATTCGTCTTTTTGGATTGAAATTCATCTCTGTTGGTAAACAATTTAATTATTTTGTTGAATTTTAATTTTTCTGGTTGAAAATGCTACTTTTTTGTAGAAAATTCGTCTTTTTGGCTCAAAAAATCAATGAACTGATTAAAAAATGTAACATTTTGTTTAAAAATTGGTTGACTCAAAAATTCAACATATTGGTTGAATTTTTTTTTTTTTTTGAACATTCGTCTTTTTGTATTAAAATTCATCTCTTTTGGTGGGAAATTTAACGATTTGGTTGAATATTCATATTTTCGGTTTGAAAATTCGAATGTTTGGTAGAAAATTTGTCTTCTTGGCTTAAAAATTCAACAAATTGGCAGAAAATTTTTTTTTTTAATTTAATTTTTTGTATAAAGATTCAAATTGAAAAAAATTAGAAATTTAATGAGTTTTTAGGAAATTCAACTACTTTATTGAAAATTCGTCTTTTTGGATTGAAAATTGCCTTTTTTTTAATTCATATTTTTGGGTTGAGAATTTAAATATTTTGGAACTAAATTAACTATTTGTTAGAAAATTCAAATGATCGATTGAAAATTAATTTGATTTGTTGAAAATTTTATTGTTTCGTACAAAATAACAATTTGGGTTAAAAATTAAATAATTTGGCTAAAAAAATTTTTTCTCAACCTAAAATCTTTTTTGGTTCGACAAATTGGTAGAAAATGAAATTATTTTTTAAATCGAACTTTTTGCGATAAAAATTCGAATTAAAAAAAAATGAAAAATTCAGCGAATTTGTAGAAAATTCATTATTGAAAATTGATTAAAAAATTCCACTTTTTGTTTAAAAGTTTAAAAAATGTGTTGGCTCAAAAATTCAACAAATTGGTAGAAAATTCAACTGTGTTGTAGAAAATTCTTCTTTGGTTTAAAAATTCATTCAAATTAACTATTTGTTAGAAAATGCAAATATTTGGTTGAAAATTACATTTCTTTTCTGAAAATGTATCTGTTTCGTACAAAATTTATGTTTTTGTTTAAAAAATTTAATTTGGGATGTAAGTTAAACAATTTGGGTTAAAAATTAAACAATTTGGCTAAACAAATTTATGACAAAATTCAACTCTTTTTTTTTGAAAATTCGTCTTTTTGTATTAAAATTCATCTCTTTTCAACAAATTGATAGAAACTTCAACTTTTTGTTTAAAAATTACTTTTTTTTTTTTTAATTCATATTTTTTGGTTGAGAATTCAACTATTTTGGAAAAAAATTAAATATTTGTTAGAAAATTTAAATGTTTGATTAAAAATTAATTTTTTGTTGTTGAAAATTTAACTGTTTCGTACAAAATTTCTCTTTTCGGGTAAACGATTCAACAAATTGATATAAAATTCAACTTATTATTTAAAAATCTAACTCTTTTGTGGAAAATTCATGTATTTTATTCAATGAAAAATTTTTGATTGCGTTTAATTGCAAACGTTTTGACAAAAAGGCTGAAAAGTAGAAGCTTCCTGGTTACGTATGCGTCAGTCTCTCGATGTTTGCAAAAAAAAAAATTAAACAAAAAAGGAGAATAATGCGTCGCAGATATCCTTATTGCAAAAGATCTTTTCAATTATGTTCTCGCCGTTCGCTGATCCAAGTTGATTACATATTATAGGGAATTGCCCAAGCTTGAATCGCGATCGATAGTCGAAAAAAGTCCCGATAGATCGACGCCGAGTACGATTATGATTGACCGCAAAAACTAATACGTTTATACGCAAAGTGCTCGATTTTTCTTTAAATTTCTGCACGTACTCTGGCTTACAGAATTTACAATCCAATCAGAAAAATTTTCAATAAAATAGTTTAATTTTCCACCAAGTAGTTGAATTTTTAAGCCAAAGAGAAGAATTTTCTGCAAAACAGTTGGATTTTTAAAACAAAAATATGAACATTTAAACAGATATTTGTCATTTGCAATTTTTAATTTATTGAAAAAGAGATTTGAATTTTCTATCAAAAGAGAAAAATTTTTAAGTGAAAAAAAACGAATTTTCTATAAAATAGTTGAATTCTCTACAAATTAGTTCAATTCAAATTTTTGTTTTATATAGTATTTTTCTACAAAACAGTTGGATTTGAAAAAACTTTTAATTTCCTACCAATTTGTTAACTTTTTACGCCAGGAAGACAAATTTTCTAGAAAATGTTCGAATTTTCAACCCGAAAATATGAATATCCAAACAAGAAAGATTTCAGGTGAAATTTTTTGTTTTTTTGTTTATTATTAATTTTCTACCAAAAGAGATGAATTTTTAATTTGAGAAGTTGAATCTTCAACAAGATAGTTGAATTTTCAAACCAAAAATATTTAAGTTTAAGAATGACATTTTTTTGTTAAATTTATAATTTTGAACACAAATTATTAAATTTTTACACCCAAAAAGAGAAGATTTATACGAAACAGTTCAATTTTCAACCAAGAAAAGTAATTTTCAACCAAACAGACGAATTTTATACAAATTAGTAGAATTATTTATTATTTCCAAAATATGAATTTTCTATCAAAATAGATGAATTTTCAATCGAAAAAGTCAAATTTTCAACAAAACAGTTAAATTTTCATCAAAGTAAAGTAATTTTCCACCGGACATTTACATTTTCTAACAAATAGTTAATTTTTTTCAAAATAGTTAAATTCTCAAACAAAAAATATGAATTTTCAAAAAAGTTAATTTTTAAATGAAAAGTTGAACTTGCTATCAATTTGTTGAATTTTTAGGACGAAAAAACGAATTTTCTACCAACTGACCGACCGAACAAGGTTCTGTTCTATGCTAAATTACCAACATCAGGTAATTACCATCGGTCGGTAAGCGGCTCCATAGATGAATTTTCAATTCAATCAAACAAATTTTCAATAAAATAGTTTAATTTTCCACCAAGTAGTTGAATTTTTAAGCCAGAGAGAAGAATTTTCTGCAAAACAGTTGGATTTTTAAAACAAAAATATGAATATTTAAACAGATATTTGTCATTTGCAATTTATTGAAAAATATATTTGAATTTTCTATCAAAAGAGCCAAACAAAAGAATTTTCTATAAAATAGTTGAATTCTCTACAAATTCGTTCAATTAACAATTTTTTTTTATTTAGAATTTTTCCACAAAACAGTTGGATTTAAAAAAATAATTTAATTTCCTACCAATTTGTTAACTTTTCACGCCAGGAAGACAAATTTTCTAGAAAATGTTCTAATTTTCAACCCGAAAATATGAATATCCAAACAAGAAAGATTTTAGGTGAAATTTTTTTTTTTTTTTTTAATATTAATTTTCTACCAAAAGAGATGAATTTTTAATTTAAGAAGTTGAATCTTCAACAAAATAGTTGAATTTTCAAACCAGAAATATTTAAGTTTAAGAATGACATTTTTTTGTTAAATTTATAATTTTGAACACAAATTATTAAATTTTTACACCCAAAAAGAGAAGATTTATAGGAAACAGTGAAATTGTCAACCACAAAAAGTAATTTTCAACCAAAAAGTTGAATTTTCTACCACATTTTTGAATTTTTAAACCAAACAGACGAATTTTATACAAATTAGTTGAATCATTATTTCCAAAATATGAATTTTCTAACAAAAGAGATGAATTTTCAATCCAAAAGTCGAACTTTCAACAAAATAGTTGAATTTTCCACCAAGAAAGCTGAAGAAAAAAATTGTTTAGCCAAATTTTTTAATTTTCAACCCAAATTGTTAAATCTTTTGCCAAACAAAAAATTTGTACGAAACAGTTAAATTTTCAGCAAAGAAAATTAATTTTCAATCAAACATTTGAATTTTCTAACAATTAATTTATTTTTTCCGAATTAATTAAATTCTCAACACAAAAATATGAATTTTCAACAAAAAAGGTAATTTTTAAACAAAAAGTTTAATTTTCTACAAAACAGTTGAATTTTCAAATATAGAGGTGAATTTTCTACCAACTGACCGACCGAACAAGGTTCTATTCTATGCTAAGTTACCGACATCAGGTAATTATCATCGGTCGATAAGCGGCTCCGTAGATGAATTTTCAATTCAATCTAACAAATTTTCAATGAAATAGTTTAATTTTCCACCAAGTAGTTGAATTGTTAATCCAAAAAGACGAATTTTCTACACAAAAGTTGGATTTTCATATAAAAAGGTGAATTTTCTACTATTTTGTTAAATTTATAAGCCAGAAAGGCAATTTTGTTGCAAAACAATTGGTTTAAAAAGCAATAATAATTGTTTACAGACGAATTTTCGAAAAAATTGTTGAATTTTTAACCCATAAAGATTTAAGGTAAAGATAGAATTTTTTTTAGATAAATTATTTAATTTTTAACCCAAATTGTTACTTTCTTTACCCAAAAAGAGAAATTTTGTACAAAATAGTTAAATTTTCAACAAAGAAAATTAATTTTTAATCAAACATTTGCATTTTCTAACAAATAGTTCATTTTTTCCAAATTAGTTAAATTCCCAACCCAAAAATATGAATTGTCAACAAAAAAAGGTATTTTTCAAGCAAAAAGTTGCATTTTCTATCAATTTGTTTAATTTTCAAGCCAAAAAGACGAATTTTCTACGAAACAGTCAAATTCATAAAACCAAAAAATGAATATTTAAAATGATATTTGTAATGTATAATTTATTGAAAAAGACATTTGTATTTTATATCAAAAGAGATAAATTTTCAATCCAAAAAGAAGAATTTTCTATAAAATAGTTGAATTATCTACAAATTCGTTCAATTTTTTATTATTTTTTTTTTAATGAGAATTTTTCTACAAAAAAGTTGGATTTGAAAAAATAATTTACTTTCCTACCAATTTGTTAAAATGTTACGCCAGGAAGGCACATTTTCTACAAAACATTCGAATTCTCACCCCAAAAATATGAATTTTCAAAAAAAAAGGTAATTTTTAAACAAAAAGTTGAATTTTATATCAATTTGTTGAATTTTTATGACAAAAAAAATGAATTTTCTACAAAAGTGTTGAATTTTCAATCCAAAAAAACGAATTTTTAATAAAGTAGTTGAATTTTATAAAAATTGGTTAAATTTTTTATTTTTTTTTTCAATTTGAATTTTTATACAAAACAGTTGAAAAAAAAAGAATTTTCTACTAATTTGTTGAATTTTTAAGCCAAGAAGACAAATTTTCTGCAAAACATTCGAATTTTCAAAACGAAAATATGAATATTCAATCAAATCGTTAAGTTTTTCACCAAAAGAGATGAATTTTAATACAAAAAGATGAATTTTCAAAAAAAAGAGTTGAATTTTTTCAGAAAATTTTATTTGAGAATTGTTTAATTTTTAACCCAAATTGTTTAACTTATATCCCAAATTGTTAAGTTTTTTTCACACAAAAAGAGAAATTTTGTACGGAACAGATAAATTTTCAACCAAACATTTGAATTTTCTAACAAATAGTTAATTTGAATGAATTTTTGAACCAAAACGACGAAATTTCTATAACACAGTTGAATTTTCTACCAATTTGTTGAATTTTTGAGTCAACAAATTTTTTAAATTTTCAAACAAAAAGTGGAATTTTTCAATCAATTTATTGATTTTTTGCGCCAAGAAGACGAATTTTCTACAAAAAAGTTGAATATTCAAACCGAAAAAATGAAAATTTAATAAAATAATTAAATTTTCTACCAAAAGAGATGAATTTTCAATTTAAGATGTCAAATCTTTAACAAAATAGTTGAATTTTCAAACCAGAAAGATTTAAGGTTAAGAAAAGACATGTTTTTGCTAAATTTTTAATTTTGAACCCAAATTATTAAATTTTTACCGAAAAAGAGAAATTTAGTACAAAACAGTTAAGTTTTCAACCAAGAAAAGTAATTTTCAACCAAAAAGTTGAATTTTCAAAGACGAATTTTATACAAATTAGTTGAATAATTATTTCCAAACTATGAATTTTCTATCAAAATAGATGAATTTTCAATCGAAAAAGTCGAACTTTCAACAAAATAGTTGAATTTTCAACCAAAAAAAATTAAGGTAAATAAAGAGATTTTTCAGCCAAATTGTTTAATTTTTCACGCAAAAAGAGAAATTTGGTACGAAACAGATAAATTTTCATCAAAGTAAAGTAATTTTCCACCAGACATTTAGATTTTCTAACAAATAGTTAATTTTTTCCAAAATAGTTAAATTATCAACCCAAAAATATGAATTTTCAACAAAAAAGGTAATTTTTAAACAAAAAGTTGAATTTTCAACCCTAAAATATGAATACTCAACCGAATCGTTGAATTTTCTAGAAAAATAGATTAATTTATAATTCAAAAATATGAATATTCAACCAAACAGTTGAATTTTCAACCAAGAAAGCTTTAAGGTAACGAAAAAAATTTTTTAGCCACATTTTTTAATTCTTAACCCAAATTGTTAAATCTTTTACCAACAAAAAAAAATTGTGTACGAAACAGTTAAATTTTCAGCAAAGAAAATAAATTTTCAATCTAACATTTGAATTTTCTAACAAATAGTTAATTTTTTCCGAATTAGTTAAATTCTGAACACAAAAATATGAATTTTCAACAAAAAATGTAATTTTTAAACAAAAAATTGAATTTTCTACGTACAAAACCGTTGAATTTTCAAATAAAGAGGTGAATTTTCTACCAACTGACCGACCGAGCATGGTTCTATTCTATGCTAAATTACCGACATCAGGTAATTACCATCGGCCGGTAAGTGGCTTCGTAGATGAATTTTCAATTCAATCAGACAAATTTTCAATAAAATAGTTCAATTTTCCACAAAAGAGATGGATTTTTAACTAAAATGAAGAATCTTTGACTGAAAAATGACGTTTTAACAAAATTGTTGGATTTTTTATAAAAAATAGATTGATTTTTAAGGAAAATGCTTAAATCCTATTTTTTTTAAATGAAAAAGAAGAATTTTGAACAAAACTTTCACCTTTTCAACCAAAAAGGATACTTGAAAAATTGAACTTGAAAAATCAATACTTTTGAAAAAATTGTTTCATCTTCAACAAATTAGATTAATTTTCAACCAAATAATTGAATTTTCAACAAAGAAAATTTATTTTCTAGTGAATGAGTCCAATTTTTAACAAATTACATAAAAACAATTGGATTGAAAAACAAAAATAATTTTTCATCATTTTGTGGAATTTTATACCAATTTCTTAAATTTTTAAGCCAAAAAGATGAATTTTTTACAAAACAGTTGAATTTTCAAAACAAAAATATGAATATTTAAACAGATTTTTGTAATTTCTAATTTATTGAAAGAGATATTTGAATTTTCTATCAAATTAGATAAATTTTCAAGCCAAAAAAACAAATTTTCTATAAAATAGTTGAATTCTCTACAAATTCGTTCAATTTTTAACTTTTTTTTTAATTAGAATTTTTCTACAAAACAGCTGGATTTAAAAAATAATTTGATTTCCTACCTATTTGTTGCATTTTTGCGCCAGGAAGACAAATTTTCGACAAAACATTCGAATTCTCAAGCCAAAAATTCGAATTTTCAAAAAAAAGGTAATTTTTAAACATAAAGTTGAATTTTCTATCAATTTTTTGAATTTTTAAGACAAAAAACTAATTTTCTACAAAAGATTTGAATTTTCGAAACAAAAATATGAATATTTAAACAGATATTTGAATTTTTTATCAAAAGAGATAAATTTTCAATCAAAAAATACGAATTTTCAATAAAGTAGTTGAATTTTCTAAAAATTCGTTTAAAAGATTATTTTTTTTAATTTGAATTTTTACCAATTTACCAATTTTCAAGCCAAGAAGACAAATTTTCTACAAAATATTCGAATTGTTAATCGTGAAATCGTTAAATTTTCGACCAAAACAGATGAATTTTAATACAAAAAGACGAATTTAAAAAAAAAAGTTGAATTTTCAACCAAGAAAAATGTAAGGTATAGACAATTTTTTTTTGCCAAATTGTTTAATTTTTAACCCATATTGTTCAATTTATCTCCCAAATTGTTAAGTTTTTTACACAAAAAGATAAATTTTGTAAAAAACAGCTATAGTTTCAAAAAAGAAATGTAATTTTCAACCAAACATTTGAATTTTCTAACAAATTTTTTAAATTTTTAAACAAAATGTCGAAGTTTTTTATCAGTTTATTGATTTTTTGATCCAAAAACACGAATTTTCTACAAAAAAGTTAAATTTTTTAAACCCGAAAAAATGAAAATTTAACAAAATAATTAAATCGTCTACCAAAACAGATGAATTTTAATTAAAAAAGACGAATTTTCAATAAAATACTTGAATTTTCTTCCAAGAAATGGAATTTTCAAACCAAAAACTAAAATTTTCTATAAAACAGTTGGATTTTCAGATAAAAAATTGAATTTTCTACTATTTTGTAAAATTTATAAACCAAAAAGTCAAATTTTTTGAAAAATAATCGGTTTAAAAAGCAAAAATAATTTTTCACATTTTGTGGAATTTTTGAGCCAAACATATTAATTTTCTACAGAAAAGTTAGAGTTTTTAACAAAAAGTTGAATTTTATATAAATTTGTTGAAATTATAAGGCCAGAAGACAATTTTTTCCAAAACTGTTGGATCCAAAAACAAAAATTTGAATTTTCTACCAACTTGTTGGATTTTCAAGCAAAAAAAATGAATTTTCTACCAATTTCTTGAATTTGTAAGTCAAAAAATTTTTAAAATTTTTTAACAAAAGGTTGAATTGTTTATCACGTTGTTGATTTTTTTTAGCCAAAAAGACGAATTTTCTACAAAAAAGTAAATTTCAACCCGAAAATATTAAAATTTAACAAAATAATTAAATTTTCTACCAAAAGAGATTAATTTTCAAATCAAGAAAACGAATTTTCAACAACGCAGTTGAATTTTCCACCAATTTATTGAATTTTTAATTCAACAAATTTTTTAAATTTTCAAACAAAAAGTTGAATTTTTATCAATTTGTTGATTTTTTAAGCCAAAAAAAAAAAGAATTTTCAACTCAAAAATATGAAAATTCAACAAAATAATTAAATTTTCTACCAAATTTTTCAATCCAAAAAGACAAATTTTTAACAAAACAGTTCAATTTTTTATGAACTTGTCGAAATTCTAAGCTAAAAAGGCCAATTTTAAAACAAATAGTTGAATTTTCAACCAAGAAAGATTAAAAGTGGAGAAAGACATTTTTTGGTAAATTGTTGAATTTGTATTCAAATTGTTGAATTGTTAATCCAAAAAGACGAATTTTCCACAAAAAAGTTGAATTTTCCATAAAGTTAATTTTTAACCCAACAATATGAATTTTCAACCAAAAATGTCATTTTCAACCAAAAAGGTGAATTTTCTACAGAACAGTTGAATTTTCAAACAAAAAGTTGAATTTTCTTCAAAACAGTTGAATTTTCAAATAAAGAGGTGAATTTCCTACCAACATTTTGAATGTAAAAGCCTAAAAGATGAAAAAGTAGTACAGTAGTAGTATAGCTATACGGCTACGGGAGCACTGACCGACCGAACAAGGTTCTGGTCTATGCTAAGTTACCGACAACAGGTTATCACCATCGGTCGGTAAGTGGCTCCGTGAATGAATTTTCAATCCAATCAGACAAATTTTCAATAAAATAGTTTAATTTTCCACCAAGTAGTTGAATTTTCTAAAAATTCGTTAAAGTTTTAATTTTTTTTTCAATTTGAATTTTTATACAAAACAGCTGAATTTAAAAAAAAATTCAATTCTCTACCAATTTGTTGAATTTTTAAGACAAGAAGACAAATTTTCTACAAAACATTCGAATTTTCAACCCGAAAATACGAATATTCAATCAAATCGTTAAATTTTCCACCAAGAGAGATGAATTTTAACACAAAAAGACGAATTTTCAAAAAAATAGTTGAATTTTCAACCCATAAAGATTTAAGGTGAAAATAGAATTTTTTTTAGATAAATTATTTAATTTTTAACCCAAATTGTTAAATTTTTCACCCAAAAAGAGAAATTTTGTACAAAATAGTTAAATTTTCAACAAAGAAAATTAATTTTTAATCAAACATTTGCATTTTCTAACAAATAGTTCATTTTTTCCAAATTAGTTAAATTCCCAACCCAAAAATATGAATTGTCAACAAAAAAAGGTATTTTTCAAGCAAAAAGTTGCATTTTCTATCAATTTGTTTAATTTTCAAGCCAAAAAGACGAATTTTCTACGAAACAGTCAAATTCATAAAACCAAAAAATGAATATTTAAAATGATATTTGTAATGTATAATTTATTGAAAAAGACATTTGTATTTTATATCAAAAGAGATAAATTTTCAATCCAAAAAGAAGAATTTTCTATAAAATAGTTGAATTATCTACAAATTCGTTCAATTTTTTATTATTTTTTTTTTAATGAGAATTTTTCTACAAAAAAGTTGGATTTGAAAAAATAATTTACTTTCCTACCAATTTGTTAAAATGTTACGCCAGGAAGGCACATTTTCTACAAAACATTCGAATTCTCACCCCAAAAATATGAATTTTCAAAAAAAAAGGTAATTTTTAAACAAAAAGTTGAATTTTCTAGCAATTTGTTGAATTTTTAAGACAAAAAAAAAGAATTTTCTACAAAAGAGTTAAATTTTCAAAACAAAAATATGAATATTTAAACAGATATTTGAATTTTTCATCAAAAGAGATGAATTTTCAATCCGAGAAGACGAATTTCCAATAAAGTAGTTGAATTTTCTAAAAATTCACAAAAAAAAATCAAATCGTTCAATTTTCCACCAAAAAAGATGAATTTTGATACAAAAAGACGAATTTTCAGAAAAAAAAGAGTTGAAGTTTTTTAGAATTTTTTTTATTATAATTATTTAATTTTTAACTCAAATTGTTTAACTTATAGCCCAAACTGTTAAGTTTTTTTTCACACAAGAAGAGAAATTTTGTACGAAACAGATAAATTTTCAACCAGACATTTGAATTTTCTAACAAATAGTTAATTTGAATGAATTTTTAAACCAAAACGACGAAATTTCTACAACACTTTTGAATTTTCTACCAATTTGTGGAATTTTTGAGTCAACAGATTTTTTAAATTTTCAAAGAAAAAGTTGAATATTCAACCCGAAAAAATGAAAATTTAACAAAATAATTAAATTTTCTACCAAAAGAGATGAATTTTCAATTTAAGAAGTCAAATCTTCAACAAAATAGTTGAATTTTCAAACCAGAAAGATTTAAGGTTAAGAAAGACATTTTTTTGTTAAATTTATAATTTTCAACACAAATTATTAAATTTTTACCCAAACAGAGAAGATTTATACGAAACCGTTAAATTTTCAACAAAGAAAAGTAATTTTTAACCAAAAAGTTGAATTTTCTACCACATTTTTGAATTTTTAAGCCAAACAGACGAATTTTATACAAATTAGTTGAATCATTATTTCCAAATTATGAATTTTCTAACAAAATAGATGAATTTTAAATCCAAAAAGTCGAACTTTTAACAAAATAATTGAATTTTCTACTAAGAGAAATTTAAGGTGAATAAAGAGATTTTTTAGCCAAATTGTTCAATTTTCCAAAAAACATTTAAATTTTCTAAGAAATAGTTAATTTTTTTTATAATTGTTAAATTTTTAACCCAAAAATATGAATTTTCAACAAAAAAGGTAATTTTCAAACAAAAAGTTGAATTTTCTATCAATTTGTTGAATTTTTAAGACAAAAAAAAACGAATATTTTACAAAAGAGTTAAATTTTCAAAACAAAAATATGAATACTTAAACAGATATTTGAATTTTCTATCAAAAGAGTTTCAATCCAAAAAGACGAATTTTCAATTGAGTAGTTGAATTTTTTTAAATTGGTTAAATTTTTTATTTATTTTTTCCAATTTGAATTTTTATACAAAACAGTTGAATTAGAACAAAATTAAATGTTCAACCAATTTGTTGAATTTTGAAGCCAAGAACACAAATTTTCTACAAAATATTCGAATTTTCAAACCGAAAATATGAATAATCAACCAAATCGTTAAATTTTCCACCAAAAGAGATTAATTTTAATACAAAGAGACGAATTTTCAAAAAAAAAGTTGAATTTTCACCCAAGAAAAATTTAAGGTGAAGAAAAATTTTTTTTTGAAATTGTTTAATTTTTAACCCAAATTGTTTAACTTATATCCCAAATTGTTAATTTTTTCACACAAAAAGATAAATTTTGTACGAAACAGATAAATTTTCAAAAAAAAAAATGTAATTTTCTACAAAACATTTGAATTTTCTAACAAATAGTTAATTCGAATGCATTTTTAAACCAGAACGACGAATTTTCTTCAACACAGTTGAATTTTCTAACAATTTGTTTAATTTTTGAGTCAATAAATTTTTTTAATTTTTTAACAAAAAGTTGCATTTTTTTTTATCAGTTTATTGATTTTTTGAGCCAAAAAGACGAATTTTCTACAAAAAAAAGTAGCATTTTCAACCCGAAAAAAATTAATTTAACCAAATAATTGAATTGTCTACCAAAAGAGATGAATTTTAATTCGAAAAGACGAATTTTCAATAAAATACTTGAATTTTCTTCCAAAAAGTGGAATCTTTAAGCCAAAAAGTAAAATTTTCTATAAAACAGTTGGATTTTCAAATAAAAAATTGAATTTTCTACTATTTTGTAAAATTTATAAGCCAAAAAGTCAAATTGTTTGCAAAATAATTGGTTTAAATGCAAAAATAATTGTTTACTATTTTGTGGAATTTTTAAGCCAAACATATTAATTTTCTACAGAAAAGTTAGAATTTTTAACAAAAAGTTGAATTTTATATCAGTTTGTTAGATTTTTAAGCCAAGAAGACGAATTTCCACAAAACAGTTGAATTTTCAAAACAAAAATCTGAATATTTAAACAGATGTTTGTAATTTGTAATTCATTGCAAAAGATATTTGAATTTTCTATCAAAAGAGATAAATTTTCAATCCAAAAAGACGAATTTTCAATAAAATAGTTGAATATTCTACAAATTCGTTAAATTTTTTTTTGAATTTGAATTTTTATACAAAACAGTTGGATCTTAAAATAGATTCAAATTTTCTACCAATTTGTTAAATTTTTAAGCCAAGAAGACAAATTTTCTACAAAAAATTCGAATTTTCAACCCGAAAATATAAGTATTCAACCAAACAGTTGAATTTTCTAACAAAAAGTCGCATTTTTAACAAAATTGTTGAATTTTCAACGAAGAAAAATTTAAGGTGACGAAAGAAATTTTTTAGCCAAAATGTTTAATTTTGAACCCAAATTGTTAAGTTTTTTACACAAAAAGAAAAATTTTGTACAAACCAGTTAAATTTTCAACAAAGAAAATTAATTTTCAACCAAACATTTAAATTTTCTAACAAATAGTTAATTTTTTTGCCAAAACAGTTAAGTTCTCAACCCAAAAATATGAATTTTCAAAAAAAAGGTAATTTTCAAACAAAAAGTTGAATTTTTAACAAATTAGATGAATTTTCAACAAAGAAAGATTCAAAGTAAAGAAATAAAATTTTTTTAGCTACATTCTTTAATTGTTTACCCAAAAAGACAAATTTTTTACAAAATAGTTGAATTTTCAACAAAAAAGTTAATTTGCAACCAACAATTTAACTTTTCAACCAAATAGTTGATTTTTTTTAATATTTGAAATTTCAATCCAAAGAATACGAATTTAAATATTTTTTAAATATTTTATTTTATTATTATATTATATATTATATTTATTATTATATTTAATTTATTTAATAATTAAACTTCTAACCAAATAATCAAATTTGTAATAAAAAAAGGTGAGTTTTTAATAAAAAATATAATAGTAGACTTTCCAACCTAAAAGAAGGAAAGAATCAACTTTTAATCAAAAATAGTTAAGACTTTTTTATTGAGTTCTTTTAATTCAGTTTTTATAATTTATAGAATAAATAATAATATTTTAAATAAACATTGTAGATAATTTTCAATTATTTTATTATTTATACTTTTAGTAATTAAACATTTTTTCAATTTTTTTAAATTAAATTTATTCAGAAAAAAAGATCTTCTCCTTTCACTCCGCTGGGATTTGAAATTAAATTTTATTTTTTATTTGATTATTATTTATTTTTTATTTTTTATTTTTTATTTTTCAATTTAAATTGAAATTCATTTTTAATTCTGAGCAATTCAAAGGTATAATTTTTCAATTTTTATTTCAATGGTTTCAATTTTTCAATTTTGAACGCTTCATTTTCAAATAGTAAAATTTTCGCAAAAATAATTTTTTACCATTTTGTGGAATTTTTAAGCCAAACGTAATTATTTTCTACAGAAAAGTTAGAGTTTTGAACAAAAAGTTGAATTTTATATAAATTTGTTGAATTTATATGCCAAAAAGACGATTTTTTTCGAAAACTGTTGGATTCAAAAACAAAAATTTTCTTTTTTTTTTTTGTTGAATTTTTAAGCCAAAAAACCCGAATTTTCCACCCAAGAAGTTGAATCTTCAACTCGAAAAAATGAAAATTCAACAAAATGATTAAATTTTCTACAGGAAAAGATGAATTTTCAAAACAAAAAGACGAATTTTCAATAACATAGCTGAATTTTATAAAAAAAATTCTTCAATTTTTAAGTCTTGTTGAATTTTTTTATCATTTTGTTGATTTTTTGAGCCAAAAAGACGAATTTTCTACAAAAAAGTAATTTTCAACAAAACAGTTAAATTTTCTATGAACGAAATTTTTTGCTAAATTGTTTAATTTTTTTCCGAATTGATGAATTGTTCATCTAAAAAGACGATTTTTTTAAAAAAAAATATATATATAAATAAATATATATATATATATATATATATATATATATATATATATATTTGTCCGATACTCAAGCCAATGTATACAAAAAAAATTTCTTTGGACAAAAAGAAAAAAATTTCTTTTTTTTGTCCGAAGAAATTTTTTTTTGAATCATAATAGGGGCATTCACAATAGGCTCAAACAAGTTTTCTTTAGACAGAAAAAAAAAATTTCTGAATAAAAAAAAAAATTTCTTTGGACAAAAAGAAAAAAATTTCTTTTTTTTTTGTCAGAAGAAATTTTTTTTTTTAATCATAATAGGCGAATTTACAATAGGCGCAAACAAATTTTCTTTAGACACAAAAAAAAATTTCTGAATAAAAAAAAAAATTCTTTGGACAAAAAGAAAAAAATTTCTTTTTTTTTTGTCCAAAGAAATTTTTTTTTTAATCATAATAGGCGCATTTACAATAGGCGCAAA
>CAKNYM010051631.1:129359-147437 GCA_932195095.1 Andricus curvator | reverse complement strand
CTTTGGACAAAAAGAAAAAAATTTCTTTTTTTTTTGTCCGAAGAAATTTTTTTTCAATATTAATAGGCGCATTTACAATAGGCGCGAAAAAATTTCCTTTAGACAGAAAAATACAATTTCTGAATAAAAAAAAAATTTCTTTGGACAAAAAGAAAAACATTTCTTTTTTTTGTCCAAAGAACTTTTTTTTTTAATCATAATAGGCGCATTTACAATAGGCGCAAACAAATTTTCTTTAGACAGAAAAAAAAATTTCTGAAAAAAAAAATTTCTTTGGACAAAAAGAAAAAAATTTCTTTTTTTTTTGTCCGAAGAAATTTTTTTTCAATATTAATAGGCGCATTTACAATAGGCGCGAAAAAATTTCCTTTAGACAGAAAAATAAAATTTCTGAATAAAAAAAAAATTTCTTTGGACAAAAAGAAAAACATTTCTTTTTTTTGTCCAAAGAAATTTTTTTTTTTTAGAAATTTTTTTTTTTTTAATTACAATAGGCGTATTTTATGGTGGCTGTCCAGGCTTGGTCGTTGGATTCTTGTTTTTATTTTCAGGAATTCTATACATTTTTTTGTAAAGCTATCATGTATACATCTTAATTCAAAATTATCTCATTGCAATATTCTAAATATATTAGTTATCATAGACGAACAAATTTGGACAATCACCATAAATAAATTTTTTTTTTCTTTGGACAAAAATAAAAAAGAGGAAAGAAATATTTAATGAATAGTCTCTAATAAACAGTATTTTCAATAAATAAAATTAAATCAATATTTATTAATTTATATATAAATAAATTTATAATAATAATTGTAATATTTATTTATATTTATTTTTTTATATTTTAATATAAATTTTTTGTATTGTGATTTGATAATAATAAAAATAAAAAAGACGAAAGAAATAACAAAAGAGAAGGAAGGGGATTTGGTTGGTTGCCTTCTCATTTTTCTTTCTTCTTTTTTATTTTTGTCCAAGGAAATTTTTTTTTTTTTTTTTTTTGAAGAAAAAGTGGGTAAAAAATCGAACTTGAATCCAAAACAATTTTCAATCACTTTGAAGCGCCTAACAATAAAATCTATAATTGAATTCAAAATCCTTAAAAAATGAATTTCAAGTTAAACGCTAAATAGCTTTCAGGATTAATAATTACACCAAAAAAATTTCTTTGAAACGAAGAAAAATATTAATTGACTCTCAGTCAAAGAAAAGTTTTTTTTTTAATTAAACAAATATTATGAATGTTTTTGTATTGTTTGATAATAATAACAATAAAAAAGACGAGGCAAATAACAAAAGAGAAGGAAGGGGATTTGGTTGGTTGCCTCCTCATTTTTCTTTTCTTTTTTTTATTTTTGTCCAAGAAATTTTTTTTTTTTTTTGTAAGAAAAAGTTTGTCATAAAACCCTCCTATTGTAATTAAAACAAAACAAAATTTTTCTTAAAAATACTTTTTTTTTTCTTCGGACAAAAATGAAGAAGAGGAAAGAAAAATGAGAAGACAACAAACCAAATCCCCTTCCTTCTCTTTTTTCATTTCTTTCGTCTTTTTTTATTTTTATCATAAAAAAAATAAATAAATAATATGAAAAATCTTTTTATTTTTATTATATTCTTATTATATTGATTAGGGCAGGTTTTTTATTTTAAGAAATTTTTTTTTCTTCTTTAAGAAATGTTTCTTTTTTTTTTAAGAAATTTTTTTTTTGTTTAAGAAATTTTTTTTTTCCAAGAGCAATAGGATGATTTTATGGTGGTTGTCCAAAGTTGGTCGTCGGATTCTTGTTTTTAATTTCAGGAATCCTATACATAATTCGTCCGAATAATAGAAGCAAGTTGTACTTTCCTGTAAAGGTTCTAATTTACTGCATTTATTTGTAGATTCCTATAAAATTGTTTTTACTTTTTAATAATTTTTTGTAAAAAAAATTGTCAACAGTATTTTTTCTGCCTCGAAATTCTGAATCAGTGACAGGTATTGGCTGTCACGTCCAGATCGAAAGGGCTGACAGGAGTCGGACTGACCTCCTTGTCCATAAATACAAGTCAGGAGCTCTAAAAAAAATCAGAAAATCACTCCTTCATCTTTCACTTGGTTGCGTTCCTTGTTCACCTTTCTTTTTTTTTTTTTTTTTCTTAAACGATCGCAAGTTACGATGGTGCAAAATGCGTCGGCCCTGATGCTGCGACTCCACCCACATAGAAAGGCGAATTCTATATCTAGTTTGCTAAAACCAGAATCCGTTCTATGCCTTATCTACGCTCAGGAAAGAGGATATATTATAAATTCAAATTAGCACAACTCTTATACAATCCAATCTGGTTTAAATAACATTTAACTGACATGTTTTATATTTATTTCGATATTTTATCAGAACAAGTAACCACTTAGCGCGCGCACCTTATAATTACTGTCATAAATTCTTATTGTTCATATTTATTCTCAAATTTTATCAATTTTTATTTTTATTTGAAGAATTAATCACTCAGCGCGCGCTCATTCTAATTTCTTAGTATTATTTACTTTCCAATTTCGTTAATTTCATTTTTATGGGAACAGATAGTCACTTAGCGCACGCTCCTTATAATTTATGTCATAATTTTCTTCAATTTGTTGATAATATTACATTCGAAATGCATCAGATTAAAAATAATTATAGGGAAATTATAAAAGATTTAAAAAAAAATTAAACTTGTGATGTAAGTATTCAAGTATTCTAATTTCTAGAAGTAACTTTGTAATTTTTGTTATCTTCGAGAGTTCGAATATTTTCATTTCAATGACCGTGATCAATTCTTTCTCAATTTTTATTTGCGAATTTATTTATGAATTTTCTGCACCATCAAGTTTGTGAATCAACATTTCTAAATAAATAATTTATTTTTGCGGAAAATTGGATCCTTTCCAACGACAATGTGTTCAGAGCAATATACGCCAAGTGTCGGCGAATATTGCATGCATTCTGCATACTAATGGTCGTTTCCAGATAGCACAGATCTTTATCCTTTTTTTTTGCAATGAAAATTTTTCTTTAATTTAAAATGATTTTCGTCTTTTTGAAAATATTTTGGGTTAAATGAAAAAAAGTGTATTTAAGAAACAGTTTCTCTTATTCAAGGAAAATATTTTTCCGAGTGAATATTATGATTACTAATATTATTATTAGTATTATTACCTAGTTTTCAAAATTATATAAATATAATTTTCCTAAGATTCTTAATCAAATTAAAAAAGATTTTTCAAAATTTTAGATGGCTCGAAAAATAATCTAAAAAATCTTGAAGGCTATTTTACAGCTTTTTAAAAAATATTAGAAAAAATCGAGTAAGTTTAAAAGATATTCAGGTTCTTTAGAAGTTTGGGAGAATATTTGAAATATTTTTCAAATCTTCGTGAATCTTTTCAAGTTTTAAAATGTTTCTAATTTCTTTAAACTTTTTTTATAAGCTTATTTGATTTCTTTCATAAGTTCTTATTATTATTTACTTTCCAATTTCTTTAATTTAATTTTTATTGGAACAGGTAGTCACTTAGCGCACACTGCTTATAATATCTGGCATAATTTTCTTCAATTTGGTTAATAATATTTCATTCAACATGCATGGGATTAAAAATAATTATAAGGAAATTATAAAAGATTAAAAAAATAATTAAACTTGTGATGTAAGTATTCAAGTATTCTAATTTCTAGAAGTGATTTTGTTCGAATATTTTCATTTCAATGACCGTGATCAATTCTTTCTCGATTTTTATTTGCGAATTTATTTATGAATTTTCTGCACCATCAAGTTTGTGTATCAAAATTTTTAAATAAATAATTTATTTTTGCGGAAAAATTGGATCCTTTCCAACGACAATGTGTTCAGAGCAATATTCGCCAAGTGTCGGCGAATATTGCCCACTCTACATACTAATGGTCGTTTCCAGATAGCACATATCTTTATTCTTTTTTTTGTTGCAATTAAAATTTGTCTTTAATTAAAAATAATTTTCCTCTTTTTGAAGATATTTTTTGGTAAATGAAAAAACGGATCTTGAAGAAACAGTTTCTCTCATTCAAGGAAAATATTTTTCCGAGCGAATATTATTACTATGATTACTAATATTATTATTAGTATTATTACCTAGTTTTCAAAATTATATAAATATAATTTTCCTAAGATTCTTAATCAAATTAAAAAAGATTTTTCATAATTTCAGATGGCTCGAAAAATAATCTAAAAAATCTTGAAGGCTATTTTACAGCTTTTTAAAAAATATTATAAAAAATCGAGTAAGTATAAAAGATATTCAGGTTCTTTAGAAGTTTGGGAGAATATTTGAAATATTTTTAAAATCTTCGTGAATCTTTTCAAGTTTTAAAATGTTTCTAATTTCTTTAAACTTTTTTTATAAGCTTATTTGATTTCTTTCATAAGTTCTTATTATTATTTACTTTCCAATTTCGTTAATTTAATTTTTATTGGAACAGGTAGTCACTTAGCGCACGCTCCTTATAATATCTGGCATAATTTTCTTCAATTTGGTTAATAATATTACATTCAACATGCATGGGATTAAAAATAATTATAAGGAAATTATAAAAGATTAAAAAAATAATTAAACTTGTGATGTAAGTATTCAAGTATTCTAATTTCTAGAAGTGATTTTGTTCGAATATTTTCATTTCAATGACCGTGATCAATTCTTTCTCAATTTTTATTTGCGAATTTATTTATGAATTTTCTGCACCATCAAGTTTATCTATCAACATTTATAAATAAATAATTTATTTTCGCGGAAAATTGGATCCTTTCCAACGACAATGTGTTCAGAGCAATATTCGCCAAGTGTCGGCGAATATTGCACACATTCTGCATACTAATGGTCGTTTCCAGATAGTACAGATCTTTATTCTTTTTTTTTTTTGCAATTAAAATTTGTCTTTAATTAAGAATAATTTTCCTCTTTTTGAAAATATTTTTGGTTAAATGAAAAAATCGATGTTGAAGAAACAGTTTCTCTTCTTCAAGGAAAATATTTTTCCGAATGAATATTATTACTATGATTACTAATATTATTATTAGTATTATTACCTAGTTTTCAAAATTATATAAATATAATTTTCCTAAGATTCTTAATCAAATTAAAAAAGATTTTTCAAAATTTCAGATGGCTCGAAAAATAATCTAAAAAATCTTGAAGGCTATTTTACAGCTTTTTAACAAATATTAGAAAAAATCGAGTAAGTTTAAAAGATATTCAGGTTCTTTAGAAGTTTGGGAGAATATTCGAAATATTTTTCAAATCTTTGTGAATCTTTTCAAGTTCTAAAATGTTTCTAATTTCTCTAAACTTTTTTTATAAGCTTATTTGATTTCTTTCATAAGTTCTTATTATTATTTACTTTCCAATTTCTTTAATTTAATTTTTATTGGAACAGGTAGTCACTTAGCGCACACTCCTTATAATTTCTGTCATAATTTTCTTCAATATGCTTATTAATATTAGATTCGAAATGCATCAGATTAAAAAATTATAGGGAAATTATAAAACATTTAAAAAAAAATTAAACTTGTGATGTAAGTTTCTCTCCTTCAAGGAAAATATTTTTCCGAGTGAATATTATTATTATGATTAATAATATTATTATTATTAGTATTATTACTTTGTTTTCAAAATTATATAAATATAATTTTCCTAAGATTCTTAATCAAATTAAAAAAGATTTTTCAAAATTTCAGATGTGTCGAAAAATAATCTAAAAAATCTTCAAGGCAACTTTTTTATTTTACAGAATTTTGTAAAATGTTATAAAAAATTCGAGTAAATTTAAAATATATTCAGGACCCATAGGAGTTAGGGTGAAAATTAAAAATATTTCTCAAATCTTTGTGAATCTTTTTAAGTTTCAAAATATTTTTAATCTATTTAAAACTTCTAAAATTCCGAAATATATTTAAAACTGACTCGAATTTTTCTTTAAATATTAGAAAATCTTCGAAAATTAAAGAAATTGTCTTAAAATATTTCAGATTTTTTTACAGTTTTCGAAATATTTTGAAATGTTTTGTAATCCTTCTCAATTTTCTTCAAAAATTAATTTTTTCAAATCAAAAATTATTAACAAAATTTTCCAGGAATCTCCAGAAAAATTGGGTATTTTCTTGAAACCGTATAAAATTCTTAAAAAGCTTTTCTAAACTTTTTTTCAAATTATCCAAATATCTACATTCGCAAAATTTAAAAAAAAAAATCTTTTTAAATATGAAAATATTTTTGAAATCCCTTCAAAACTTTTGAGCCTTTTGAGTATATTTTTGAATGATTTGAATTTTTCCTAAAATTGTTAAAAATTCTGCGTGATTGAAAAAATTGCCTTGAAATCTTCCAGATACATTTTCCACAATTTTGTAAATTTTGTAAAACGTTTGAATTTTTTCAAATATACTCTGAAAATTAATGTTAGAAAATAATTTTTTTTCGAATTTTACAAATTTTAAATCATTCTTGAACCTTTTTGAAACTTCTAAATATGTTTTAAACCTACTAGAATTTTTTTAAATTTTGTAATCTTGCAAAAGTTAAAATTTTGCTTTAAAGTCATTTTTTTCCAAAACTTTGAGAAATAATTTGAAATTGTTCGATATCTTTTTCACTTTTGCTTCAATTTTCATTTTTCAACATAAAAAATCGTTCGAAATTTCTTCAGAAATCTTAAGAAAAAACTTTTTATACTCCTAAAAGGTTACAAAATTCTTAAAAGGCGTCTTTTTTAAAATCGTCGAAAATAAACATTTTATTTGAAAAATGTTGAAATCTTACAAGTTTCACATTATTATTTAATCTTTTTAAAACTTGGAAATAATTTTCAAACTTACTCGTCTTTTTTATAAAATTCTCTAATCTTGAAAAATCGGAAAATGTTGCTTCAAAATCTGTTACATTGTTTTTCAAACTTTTAGGAAATCATTTGAGAGTTTAAAAATATTTCTCAATTTGACGTTAAAATTACAAAAGATTTTTCAAAATTTCACATGTGTCAAAAAATAATTTAAAAAATCTTTAGGACAATTTTTTCATTTTACAGCATTTTTAAAATATTAGAAAAAATTCGAGTAAGTTTAAAAGATATTCAGGATCTTTAAAAGTTTGGGAGAAAATTAAAAATATTTCTCAAATCTTCGTGAATCTTTTGAAGTTTTAAAATATTTTTAATCCCTTTAAAACTTCTAAAATTCCAAAATATATTTTAAACTGACTTGAAATATTGAAAAATCTTTGAAAATTAAAAAAATTGTCTTAAAATATTCCAGATTTTTTTACAGTTTTCTCATTTTTCATCAAAAATTAATGGTTTTCAATTAAAAATTTTAACGAAAATTTTCCAGGAATCTCCAGAAAAATTGGGTATTTTCTTGAAACATTATAAAATTCTTAAAAAGCTTTTCTGAACTTTTTTTCAAATTATTCAAATATCTACATTTTTTACAAAATTTTTTTAAATCTTTTTAAATATGAAAATATTTTAAAAATTTCTTCAAAACTTTTGAGTATGTTTTTGAATTATTTGAAGTTTTCCTAAATTTGTTAAAAATTCTGCATGATTAAAAAAATTGCCTTGAAATCTTCCACATATTTTTTCCACAATTTTGTAAATTTTTTAAAACTTTTGGAATTTTTTTAAAATATACAATGAAAATTAATGTTTAAAAATAAACTTTTTACAAATTTTCCTTGGAATCTTAAGAAAGTTTTTTCATTTTCTTGAAAGATTTCAAAATTCTTGTTAAGCTTCTAAATTTTGTTTCTTCAAAAACTTTAAACATTACATTTTGTTAAAAATTTTATTAAATTATTCGTGAAACTTTTTGAAAATTCTGAGCATGTTTTGAACCTACTAGAATTTTTTTTCGAAACTTTGAGAAATAATTTGAAATTTTTTGATATATGTTTCACTTTTTTTTTAATATGAATTTTTCAAAATAAAAAATCATTCGAAATTTCTTCAGAAATCTTAAGAAAAAACTTTTTAAACTCTTGAAATATTAAAAAATTCTCAAAAGGCGTATTTTTTACAATCGTACAAAAAAAAATATTTTATTTCAAAAATGTTGAAATCTTATAAGTTTCACATTATTTCTTAATCTTTTTAAAAATTGGAAATATTTCTTAAACTTACTCGTCTTTTTTATAAAATTTTCTAATCTTGAAAAATTGGAAAATTTTGTTTCAAAATCATTTTAAATGTTAAAAAATATTTCTCAATTTGACGTTAAAATTCCTCTTTTTAACAAAAAATCATAAAAAATTTTCCCATGAATCTGAAGAAAATTTTTGTTTATTCTCTAGAAACCTTTCAAAATTCCTAAAAAGCTTCTATTTTTTTTAAATCTTCAGAAATTTACATTTTGGTTTAAATTTTCTAAGATTTTGAATTATTTTTGTATTTTTTCAAGGCTTCTGTAATTTTCTGAATATTTTTTCGAATGACTCGAATTTTTCCTAAAATTGTGAAAAAATTCTAAATGATTAAAAAAATTGTCTTGCAATCTTCAGGATTCTTTCTTGAAAACCTTTGGAAATATTTTGAAATATTTTTAAATTTTCTCTTAGAATTAATTTAAAATAATAAAAAAATCAATATATAGACAATGAAGACATTGAATTTTTGATCAAAAATACCAATTTTCAGCGAAAAAAAAAATATATAATAACTTATTATTGTTAAAATGCTTTTAATATTCTTTAAAATCTAATGATTTCTTATTAATAATTTTAATTTTAAACAAAAAATTATGACATAATATAACAACAATTGTTGAAGCTAGTAAATCTCCTAGAAAATTTAATTTTTTAAATTAAAAATACCAATTTCCGACAAAAAAATGTAATTTAAAACAAAATTTAAATAAGATTCTGAATATTATTTAAATAATAATGATTTTTCTTTTAAAATACCATTTTTTGGTGCAAAATTCTAACTTATAAAATTGTTGAAAAATTATTAACCATTTGAATATAATGCTTTTTTGTTTTAAAAACCCAATTTTCTGCGTGAGACGTTAATATAAACTGAAATTGTTCAAAAATTGAAAATATTTTTCAAATTATAATCATTTTTGTTCCGAAGTACCAATTTTTGGTGTCAATGCTAAAATTGTTAAAAATTTTAAACTTTTATATTCTCCGATTTTTTATATTCGAAAATAATTGTTTTTTTGTTGTTATTATTATTAGTCATCTGTAATAATTATATGTTTCAACTATTTACTTTAAATTACAAAAAAAAGGAGTTTTATTAGCTTACTGTAAGATTTGAAGAATAAATAAATATTTTCAGTTTGTTTTTAAAATTTTATAAATATAACTTTTCGAAGATTCTTAAGAAAATTCAAAAAGATTTTTCAAAATTTCAGATAAGTCGAAAAATAATTTTAAAAATTTTAGAGTATTTATTTTACAGTATTTTACAAAATATCACGGAAAATTCGAGTGAGTTTAAAAGATATTCAGGACTTTTAGATGTTTAAGAAAAATTAAAAAAAAAAAATTTTAATCTATTAAAACTCTACAAATTTTCAAATATTTTTAATCTCTTCAAATCTTCTAAAATTCCGAAATATCTTTTAGAGACTCGAATTTTTCTTAAAATATTGAAAAATCTTTGAAAATAAAAAAAATGCCTTAAAATATTCCAGATTTTTTTTACTGTTTTCGAAATCTTTTAAAATGATTTGCAATCCTTTTTAATTTTCTTCAAAAATTAATTTAAAAAAAATTATTCTAAATTTTTTGAGGAATCTTAAAAAAAAATTTGTGTTCTCTTGAAACCTTTTAAAATTCTTAAAAAGCTTCTAAACTTTTTTCGAATTCTTCGAAAATTTACATTTGTATTCAAATTTTGTTTAATATTTTTAATGATTAAAATATTTTTGAAATCTCTTCAAAACTTCTAAATCTTCTGAATATTTTTTTAAATGATTCGAATTTTTCCTAAAATTATAAAAAATTCGGGCATAAATGAAAAAAAATTTCCCTAAAATTTTGCAGATTCTTCTTGTAAAAATTTTGACTCTCTTTTAAAATCTTTGCTAATTTAAAAAAAAAATAATTTCAAAATTAATTAAAAAAATAGAAAATCATTAAAAAATTGTCTTGGAAACTTAGAAAATTTTTCACATTCTCTTAAAACTTTTCAAAATTCTTAAACAGTCCTTTTTTTGAAAATGTAGGAAATAATTTGTAATATTTTTAAATATTTTTCAATATAATGTTGAAATTCATTTTCAAAAACAAAAAATGATTTGAAATTTTCCTATGAATCTTAAGAAAATTGTTCTCTTTTCTTGAAACTTTTCAAAATTCTTAAAAGGCTTCTAATTTTTTTTTTCAAAATTTTCAATAATTTATGTTTTAGTTTGAATTTTTTGAAATCCTAATTACTATTGTATTTTTCAAAACTTTTATAACATTTTAAAAATCTTTTTAAATGACTCAAATTTTTCTTAAAATTATCAAAAAAAATACTGGATGATAAGAAAAACTTGCCTTGCATTCTTCCGGATTCTTTTTTGAAAATCTTTTGAAATCTTTTTAAATAATTCCTTAAAATTAATTAAAATTAATAAAAAATTATTTAAAACCCCAGAAATCTTGAGAAAACTTGTTTATTCTCAAACATTTTGGTCAAAATCTTCAAAAATGTGCATTTAGTTAAAAAATTTTGGAAATATTTTTCAGTTTTAAATTATTTTTGTATCTTTTTAAAAACCTGAAATATCTTCAAAGCCTACTGAAATCTTTTATAGAATTTGTAGTTTTACAAAATTGAAAATTCTTGTTTAAAAATCTTCTACATTTTTTTTCGCAATCCTGAAAAATCTATATTTTGTTTCAAATTTTTATTTTTATTGAAAAAAATTTTTTAACTTAATAGTTACTAAGTATTATTCTGATTTTTAAAATTTCAGTTCTATTTATAATTATAGCAATAATGGGTATGAAAATTAATTTTTAATGATATGCAATAATCAAAATAAGAAAAAAATAACCACTTGTTCCGCATCAATGCATCCTGCATAAAATTCTGAAGCTGTCAAGTGAATATAAAGGTAGAGAGATTTTCTGTTTCGATTCACAACAACCCTCTCGATTAAGATATAAGAGTTTGGACGTGGTGCAATCAATTCCAAATTATTATTCTCTCTCCTTTTAATCTCCAATCGTTGAAAAGTAATAATAACAAGGATGATAATTTAATAATAAGGAAGAGAAGGGGTCCCACTGGCAATTCCTTTCAAAGACCTTGCCTTCCTGAAGATCGTTTTTTTCCTTCCTTTTTCTCTTTTCCTTTTTTCTTGCTTTTTTTCTGCTGGGAGTTTCTCGATAATTACACTGAGGTACCTCAAGTGCATCGAAAAAAATACATAAGGTAACACGCTCAGCACATTCAGGATTCTCTCTCGTCCTCTCTTTACCCCTCCCTATATGGACCTCAATTTTATACTCTCTTTGTAGTATATTACGACACCGAAACTGCCTGTATTCTTTGGGTCGTTAGTTAGTGAGTTCTCGCGTACTGGACGAAAAGACGAGAATATAAAAACAAATTTGGGTCAGAGTGAGGAAAAAGTGTGGAAAGGCTTCAAAAAGTCCCATGGATCTCTTATTTTATCCGATCCTATCTTTTTGTCCACTTCCCTGCTCTCACTTCCTATCGAACCATCTCACTTCCTCTCGAACCATCTCACTTCCTTTCCAACCACGCCACTCTCTACTTCCTATTCCCTTCCTCACTTAAATTCCACCCATATCCCCTAATTCACCACCTAAAAATTAATCCTACTCCTTTACTTCTCCTCTACTCACTCCTACACTCCTATTCCTCCAATTAACCCTTGTCCTACCCCTCCTGTAATTTCCTTCCGCAACCTCCACTCTCACCACCCCTACGTTCCTTCTCCCACTTTTTGCTTCTCCCATACCCTTCTTCTCCCCACTTCTACTATCCTACCTTTCCTACCTCCTCTACCATTTCTCCTACTACGATGCCCAACTCCACTTTCTATCTCTCAATCCCACTACCTTATTTTTTCTTTACTCACTCCTCCCAGCCTTCCTCTTCTATCATTGCCTCACTTCCCCACCCATCTCATACTCCCACTTCAGTTTCCCTCGCTAGCTGCCCTCATTCCTCGCCTATTATTTCTTTGCCCAAACTCCCCCTTATCGGCTTCTAATCAAGCTTCTCATATTTTCCCCCCTCCATACTTCGTTTGCGTACTTTCCCCTACCCTGTATTTACCCCTCTTTTAACTGCCCTAACGAACTGTAATTCCTATCAACTAATCTGCTTCCCATCGCTTTATTCCACTACCTCCTTCCGTCCTCTTCCTTTACTTCTCCAGCGATAGCCTACTTTCACATCACTTTCTCTCGCTAGCTCCTCTCACTCTTATCCTTCTCTTACCGGACCTTTCTTCTATGTACCCCTAGTTTTCTTCTCCTATTTTTAACTCTTTCATACTTCCCTTACCCAAACATATCACCTCGTTTCATTCCCTACTTTCCCTCCCATCATTATTCATCTACTTCTCCGTTCATCTCTTTCCGTTCGATCAATCGCCATCCTACTTCGCATGCACCATCACTCTACTTTAACCTAACACTCATCCTACATCCGTATCTCGACGCCAAATTTAACTGCCCCTCCCATACAACTCCTTAAAGAATTTTATTCTTATCCACTACTCCGCTTCCAATCTCTTTATTCAACTCCCTTAATTCTCCTCCTCTTCCTTCACTCTCCACACATCTACTTCCACATCACTTTCCCTCGCTAACACCTCTGTTTCCCCTATTATCCTTCCTCTACCCAAATTACTCCCTCCCATATCTTCCCTACTCCCCCTTCTATCACGTTCCCTTCTATCAACCGTCACCCTACTTCGCCTTAACCATCTCTTTACTTTACCTCAACCCTCATTCTGCACCACCCTCCCTGCCCTACATTTATCTGTCCCACCTCTCTCTTCTCCACCCTGGCCTTCTTCTCCTGGGAGAAAAGTACGATGGATGGCCGAAATCATTATAGTTTCGGTCGGATGTCCATCCGCCGCACTATCTTCGGAAGGAGAGTAGTGAAGGTGGAGTAGGGGAGATGACAGGTGAGGAAGTAGGAAAGGATGAGTAGGGGTAAAGGGTGTGGTAGTGTGAAGAGTAGGGTGATTTAGTCTTTATTTTTATTCTTAAATTCACTTCGGCACCCCTAAAAATTGTTCCTTGTGCCGAGAAAATGACTTCTGATTTGTTTCAGAAAAAAAATATATATTTAGAGGTCGCTCAAGGCCATTTTAGGACAAATACTCTCATTCCTAATTCATTCATTCATTATTCATTTCTGGCGCGTATGAATTGTGCTCTTTACAATTCAGTATTGCACTCCGATTTTTTCCGATTTTTACAATTATATTGAAAGGTCACTCAAGGTCATTTTAGGGAAAAAATGGCAAGTCTTAATTAAATTGACGGTATTAACTGATTATTCATTTCTGGTGGGTATGAATTGTGTTCTGAAAAATTCAATATTGTACTCAGATTTTTCAGATTTTTACAATTATATTGTAAGGTCGCTCAAGGCCATTTTACGGCAAAAATGGCCATTCTTAATTAAATTGACGCTATTTACTGATTATTCATTTCTAGCGCGTATGAATTGGGTTCTTCACAATTCAATATTGTACTCAGATTATTTTCAGATTTTTACAATAACATTCAAAGGTCGCTCAAGGTCATTGTAGGGCAAAAATGGCCATTCCTAATTAAATTGACGCTATTTATTGACTTTTCATTTCTGGCGCGCATGAATTATGTTCTTTAAAATTCAATATTGCACTTAGATTCTTTTTAGATTTTTACAATAACATTCAAAGGTCGCTCAAGGTCATTTGAGGGCAAAAATGGCTATTCGTAATTGAATTGACGCTATTTATTACTTTATTATTTCTGGCGCACATAAATTTTATTCCTTGCAATTCAATATTGTACTTCGATTTTTTTCAGATTTTTACAATAATATTCAAAGGTCGCTCAAGGCCATTGTAGGGTAAAAATGGCCGTTCCTAATTAAATTGACTATTTATTTCTGGCGCGCATGAATTGTATTCTTTGAAAGTCAATATTGCACTCAGGTTCTTTTTAGATTTTTACAATAACATTTCAAGGTCGCCCAAGGCCATTTTAGGGCAAAAATGGCTATTCTTAATTAAATTGACGCTATTTATTGACTATTTATTTCTGGCGCGCATGAATTGTGTTCTTTAAAATTCAATATTGCACTCAGGTTCTTCTTAGATTTTTACAATGACATTCAAAGGTCGCTCAAGGCCATTTCAGGGCAAAAATTGCTATTCCTAATTAAATTGACGCTATTTATTAACTCATCATTTCTGGCGCGCATGAATTTTATTTCTTACAATTCAGTAGTGCACTTTGATTTTTTTCAGAATTTTACAATAACATTCAAAGGTCGTTCAAGGCCATTTTAGGGCAAAAATGGCTATTCTCAATTAAACTGACACTATTTATTGATTATTCATTTCTGATGCGTATGAATTTTATTCTTTACAAGTCAATATTGCACTCAGATTTTTTCCGATTTTTGCAATTATATTTAAAGGTCACTCAAGGTCATTTTAGGGGAAAAATGGCAATTCTTAATTAAATTGACGCTATTTACAGATTCTTCATTTCTGATGCGTATGAATTTTATTCTTTACGAATCAATATTGCACTCAGATTTGTTTCAGACTTTTACAATGACATTCAAGGTTGGTTCAAGGTCATTTTCTTAATAAAATGTCGATTAAATCAAATTTTCTCTAATTCTCTTCTGAGAAACAGTGTCGATTTATTCATTGCGGTGAAAAATTAGTCAAAAGGTTTAATAACATCCAAGGTCATTCAAGGTCATTTTGTGAAAAATGGTCATTCAACACATTTTTTTTATAGCAGTTTTTTTTTTATTTTGCTTTAAATTAGAAAAAGAAAACGTTAAAACAGTAGGATATCGCAGCTTTATTAATATATGATCAAGTTTCGTCTTAAAATTATAATTACGAAGA
Organism: Andricus curvator; assembly: GCA_932195095.1. NCBI lineage: Eukaryota > Metazoa > Arthropoda > Insecta > Hymenoptera > Cynipidae > Andricus > Andricus curvator. The sequence continues at coordinate 132,332 of CAKNYM010051631.1, read as the reverse complement.
AATAATTATCATGAGTACAGAAGAAGGGGTAATGATTTACCTTTTAGGAAAGAAAGGAAAACTTAGTTGGCGATAAACTACCATCTTGTATGCAAGTGTTGGCACTCTTTTTTCATTATCAAAATTTACGAAAAGCTCTTTTTTTGCGAAATGACCTTGAAAGTCCTTCAAATAATAGGACAAACATTTATCAAACAACTTGACTAATTTTTTTTTGCCGAAATGAATAAATTGACACTGCTTATCTATAGGAAAAAAACTAAAGAAAGTTTCATTGAATCAACATTTTATTAAGAAAATGACCTTGGGCGACCTTTGAATGTTATTGTAAAAATCTGAAAGAAAATCTTAGTGTAATATTGACTTGTAAGGAAGAAAATTCTTACGCATCAGAAATTAATCAATAAATAGCATCAATTTAATTAGGAATGAGCATTTTTGCCCTAAAATGACCTTGAGCGACCTCTAGATATTTTTTTTTTATTTCTGAAACAAATCAGAGGTCATTCTCTCGGCAAAAGGAATAATTTGTAGGGGTGCCAAGGTGAATTAAAAAAATAAGCCAAAAAGAAAATCACCCTAGTGAAGAGGCAACAATGATGGGTAGGGGTGTTGGAAAAGGGAGGGGAAGCAGAAGATGCTATTAAAAAGTAAAGAAAGGGAAGTGATTAGAAGTGATAAATGTGATAGAGGACGTGATTGGATGGAAAGAAATTGAGTGAAAGTGGGATTGAGAGGACAAAGGAAAGATTTAGGATCCATCTACTACAACCTTTGTCTTTCACTCGATAATTCATTTTTCAAAATTTAAAATCCAAATCAGAAATTAACTATTCGTCAAACATCTGATCAATCGATAAATATGTATAACTTGTAGATGTAAAACCTGAGTATAAAATCGAAAGAAGGAACAATGTGAAGAGTAATTACTCTATATAATTGAAAGAGTAGTAAAACTTGTTAAACGAGCGTCCTTGCTAAAATAAATCCCTAGGCTCAAATCCTTGAATCGGTGTCCTCGCGATCAAGGAAGAGTTGCTAGACTCTCCCGATCATCAAGTGAGCTATTATGTCTCAAATCCTTCGCCTACGCATTTAATTATGTATGTACTCGAAATAGTAAATATGTGTCTACCTAGAACGTGTTTGAAAATCCCAGGGCGTTTCTCTTCTGGTCTCAACTCGTCAATCACTTTTTCTCTCGATTCTGACTCAGTTCTGATTTCCTTATTCTACGATAAACTCGATGATTTGCTGTTGAATAGACATGGAAATCAGTCACGGATTAAGACACCTCCAGGCTAGTGAAATTCGGTGAACCGAAACGACCACGTATTCTTTCTTGGTCCAATATAGTCAAGTTGACATCCTTGACAAAGTCGTGCCTCGAATTTGCGCAATTGTTTTACAAGTCTACTCAAGCTTTTTATTACGATTGAGAACTACACTTTAAATTTCAATCATTCAAAATTGAGTCACTTGAAATAACTGATCTTCAGTCAACATTAGAAACTAGCTGTGAATTCGCTCTCGAGTGTTTCCACTTTGTTTGTATTTATTATATGGTGCTTATTTCACGAGCACTTTGCTTCCCGTTAGCAAATGTATTTTCTTCCTCATAGAGGAAGCATTAGATATCTTTTTCAATAATAGACAAACCAATGTCTTCATTTTGATCAATTTGAAAATAGAAATTTACAAAAACTACAAAATTACAAAATAAAACAAAAATTTTTTTGAATACAAAGACAAATCAGACAAATCAAATTTTGTATTCGGAATGATAATTTTTCGAGCTGGAAAAGGGAAGAGAAAAGTTCTGTTGCACCCTATCCCTTTCCCAGCTTTATGATTTCTTTACCAAAATTGTCAGAATTATTCTATTTCAGAATTTATGATTAAAAAGTTTTTTCTATTCATGCATCAACTTTGAATTATGTCGATGGAAAAAGTTTTTCTGTTTGAAACAGATGATACAAATATTATAAATGAGCATAACTTCCTTAATCTTCAATAAAGTGTAATAATATTATAGATCAATCGATTTGCCTCGAATCAAAGCATCTTTTCCGTTCTTGCATCAACTTCGAATTATGTTGAAGAAAAAAGTTTTACTATAAAAACCGTATTTTTGAATATTATGCATTACCATAGCTTCCTTACGCTTCAATAAAGTGTATCAATGTTATAGGTCAATCGATTCATGTTTATTCAACGCATCTTTTCCGTTTCTGCATCAACTTTGAATTATATTAATGGAAAAAGTTTTAATATAAAAAACCAGGTTTTCAAATATTATGCATTGCCATAGCTTCCTTACTATTCAATAAAATGTAATAATATTATAGGTAAATCGATTCGTATTGAATCAACGCATCTTTTCTGATTCTGCATCAACTTTGAATTATATTACTGGAAAAAGTTTTAATATAAAAAAAAACGATTTTCAAAATATATAAATTACCATACCTTCCCTACTCTTCAATAAAATGTGTTGATATTGTAGGTCAATCGATTCGTCTCGAAAAAAGGAATATTTTTAATTTGTGCATCAACTTTGAATTATGTTGAAGAAAAAAGTTTTACTATAAAAACCCGTATTTTCAAATATTATGCATTACCATAGCTTCCTTGCTCTTCAATAAAATGTATTAATCTCATAGGTCAATCGATTCGTCTCAAATCAACACTTCTTTTCTGTTCTTGCCTCAACTTTGAATTATGTTAATGAAAAAAGTTTTAATATAAAAATCGATTTTAAAAATATATAAATTACCATAACTTTTCTACTCTTTAACAAAATGTATTAATATTGTAGGTCAATCAAATTATCTTGAAAAAAGAAATATTTTATATTTGTGCATCAACTCTGAATTATGTTGAAGGAAAAAGTTTTACTATAAAAAACCGTATTTTCAAATATTATGCATTACCACAGCTTCGTTACTATTCAATGAAATGTAATAATATTAT
>CAKNYM010051631.1:85211-95254 GCA_932195095.1 Andricus curvator | reverse complement strand
CTAAATATTAATACATTTTATTAAAGAGTAGGGAAGTTACGGTAATTCAGATATTTTGAAACATTTTATTGAAGAGTAAGGAAGCTATGGTAATGCATAATATTTGAAAATACGGTTTTTTATAGTAAAATTTTTTCTTGAACATAATTCAAAGTTGATGCAAGAAATAAAAGATTCTTTGGTTCGAAACGAATCGATTGACCTATAATATTCATACATTTTATTAAAGGTTAGGGAAGTTATGGTAATTTATATATTTTAAAAATCGGGTTTTTATAGTAAAACTTTTCTTCTCATTTTCATAATTTAAAGTTGATGCGAGAATAGAAAATTTGTGTTGATTCAAAACGAATCGATTGATACATTTTATTAAAGACTAGGGAAGCTATGGTAATGCATAATATTTGAAAACACGATTTTTGATGCAAGAAGTTGATGCAAGAATATAAAAGATTCCTTGCTTCGAGACGAATCGATTGACCTATAATATTAATAAATTTTATTAAAGTGTAGGGAAGTTATTGTAATTTATATATTTTGAAAATCGGTTTTTTATAGTAAAACTTTTTTCATTAACATAATTCAAAGTTGATGCAAGAAAAGAAAAGTTGTGTTGATTCGAGACGAATCGATTGACCTATAATATTAATACATTTTATTGAAGAGTAAGGAAGCTATGATAATGCATAATATTTAATGCATAATACTTCAAAGTTGATGCAATAATATAAAAGATTTCTTGGTTCGAGGCAAACCGATTGACCTAAAATATTAATGCATTTTATTAAAGAGTAGGGAAGTTATGGTATTTTGTATATTTTTAAAATCGTTTTTTATAGTAAAACTTTTTTCACTCACATAATTTAAAATCGATGCAAGAACGGAAAAGATTCCTTGATTCGAGGGAAATCGTTTGATATATAATATTAATACACTTTATTGAAGATTAAGGAAGTTATGCTCATTTATATTATTTGAATCATCTTTTCCAAACAGAAAAACATTTTTCATCGACATAATTCAAAGTTGACGCATGAATAGAAAAGACTTTTTGATCATAAATTTTCAAATAGAATAATTCTTACAATTTTTTTTAAAGAAATCATAAATCTGGGAAAGAGATAGGGTGCGACAGAACTTTTCCCTTCCCTTTTCCAGCTCGAAAAATTGTCATTTCGAATGCAAAATTTGATTTGTCTGATTTGTCCTTGTATTTAAAAAATTGTTTATTTAATTTTGTAATTTTGTATTTTTTGTCAATTTCTATTTCTAAATTGATCAAACTGAAGACTTTGGTTTGTCTACTATTGAAAAAAATACCTAATGCTTCCTCTTTGAGGAAGCAATTACATTTTCTAACGGAAAGCAAAGTGCTCGTGAAATGAGCACCATACAAGTACAAACAAAGTGGAAACACTCGAGATCGAATTCACAGCTAGTTTAAATAAATGATGAATCTTCGACCGAAAAAAGTACATTATTAACAAAGTTGTAGAAATGTTGTACTTTCTTCTAAAAAATTTTTCCACTAGGGATGAAACTCTTTCAAAATCAATATCAAACTGTTGTTATAATGCCATAATGGAATTTAGTAAGAAGTGATTACTGGCGTTTTATTGGGACACAATAAAGAGTACGTTAAACCTGACTAACGATTCTGTCCCTTTGTCTTATCTAGATATCAAATATCAGATAATTATACGAAATAATTACATACGTATGGGCCAATATATCAGTATAATGGCTCATAATTGTGTTCCATGCTCGGGTTGATCTTTACGTATTAATAGTATTAGAGCCGCTCCAAGCGAGTAGAATTAAGTCCCGTGGGTGGCAAAAGAGTAGTGTGGAAGTCTCAGTAGGTACGCCCAGTCAGACGAGGCAGGATAGAAGTGAACTACAAGGCTAGAGAAACACTCTTTGATCCGAGGCTCGTCTTCTCTTTCGCGTTCTAATTCTCACGTATGTCTTCGGCTCATACACTCATTATTATGCTCGCGGAGGAATTCCGTTCCGTCACTATCTCACCGAGATAATGTCCTCTGTCCTCCCTTTTCCCAAAGAAAAACACTCGACAAGTCTTTACAATAATAATAGTTCATTCGATTCGATTCGATTGGATAATTACTTTACATACTCGCACTGGATATGCGCCTCCTGTCGTGAGTCAGCTCTATTTTTTTATGCAAATTGATACTTTTTTTCTTTTAGTTATCTCTTGGGAAAGTCAAATTACAGAAAAATGTATACACTTTTTTCTAATGAGTCAGAATCGGTGGTTCTTTTTTCCCTTGAATCTCCTATAATCTTAACCCTCTTCTCGTAAACCCATAAAATATTTTTTCTATTCTACTATCTCAATATCCTAGTTTAGGATGGAAGATTTTTTTTTCTTGCACCTTTTTCCATCTCTATTCAGTACCTTCCAAATCACTTTTTCCGTCTTAGCCTTCTACGCCTCCTCTTCAAACTTTTTAATTTCCTCCTATGTTTTTGATGACACGTTTTAGTGTAAGTCTTCTTTTAATGTATAGAATTCCTGAAAATGAAACAAGAATCCAAGGAATAAATTTTGAAAACCACCAAAAAATACTTCTATTGTGATTAAAAAAAAAATTTGTTTCTTTGGGCAAAACTATAAAAGAGGAAAGAAAAATGAGAAGGCAAAAAACTAAATCCTCTTCCTTCCCTTTTTTATTTTTATTATCATCAAATTACAATATGAAAGCATTTATAATATTTACCAACGTTTCGGTACTCATACAGCACCCTTATCAAGGTATAAAAAATTTATTTTTATTTTTGTAATCAATTATTAATTTTCTAATTTTGTCTCTAATTTTTCTTACCATGATATCATTGCAGCTACTTGATACCTTCATATCGTGATTTGCTAATAATAAAAATAAAAAAGACAAAAAGAATAAAAAAGAGAAGGAAGAAGATTTGGTTGGTTGCCTTCTCATTTTTCTTTCCTCTTTTTTTTTTTTTTTTTTTTTTTTTAAATTACAATAGAAGCATTTTTGGGTGGTTGTCCAAAGTTGATTGCTTCATTTTTAGGAATTCTATCTATCAACTTGAGTATTGGTCGTTAAATAGGATTCTGAAATTGATTTTAATCTAATTTAAAATTCGTAAATTTCAATTCTTCTTTTTTTCTTGTATCCCTCTCCACTTCTTTTCTTTTTTTCTTCATTTTCTTATCACCTTTCCTGGTCGAAAAATTTTTACCAAACGTAAAGAAAACTTAAACTATTTTCATGGGAATCTACAAACAAATAAAATTACGACCTAGGACGACAAATATTTAGAATATTGCAATAAAATAATTTTAAATTAGGATGTTTACATGATTGCTATCACAAAAAAGCTTCTATGATTACATTTTTAAGGAATGGTAGAATATTCAAAGAAAGGAATAAATAATCTTTATTAAAAAAAAAATTATGTTCAAAGTTTTTTTGAAATATATTGAACACAATATATGTCATTTAAAATTATGTCATTGCAATATTCTCATTATTTGTCACCCTAGGTCGAAAAAAAACAATTTTTTGACTGCAAATGAAAATTGAGCAATTAAGAAAGAATTGATCACAGTCATTGAAATTAAAAGATTCGAACTCTTGAAAATAAATTTTTTTTCATCTGAAGTTACAAAAACTAAACCGCAAATTAAAACGCTCAACGTGGAATACTTTTGAATTTTGAACTTTTCAAATTAAAGCTTAAAAAAATGATAATTTCAAAACGTTCAGTAATTTTCGCGTATAGAATGAAAGCTTTAAAAACATTCCCATTAAAAATTTTTTAATTGAAAGCCGTTAAACTGTAAAATTACAATTTTTATTTTTATACATTGTACAGTCAAAATATTTTTGAAAAAGCAGATCCACCCTATCATTTTTAATGCTATGAATTGAAGAGGGAATAAAAAATTTTTTTAATTTTCCAAATTTTGTGATTTCAAGCAATTTGAAGTTAGAAAAATTAATTTAAACATTAAAATTTGTTTTGAAATCTTTTTAAATATTTGCTTGAAAATTTGTTTGAAAAAAGTAATTCCAACATTTCCCAGGAATCTAATCATAATGTTATTATCTTGAAACTCGAACTGTTTTGAAAATTTTGGAAATCTGATTGAATATTCTTTCAAAATTTATTAATTTTTCGAAACCAAATATATTTTAAACTTACTCGATTATTTTCCGAATCAATAATTATACAATTGTTATTTATTATTCAAAAATTTCTTCAAATCTTTTTAAATATTCTCTTGAAATTAATTTTTCAAAATAAAAAATCATTTCAAGTTTTCCCAACAAAGTTAAGAAATTTTTTTTATTTTCGCAGAACCTTTAGAGATCAATAAAAAGCTTCCAAATTTTATTTCGGAATCTTCAAAAATGTAAATTTAGTTTTTTATTTTTCGAAAGCTTTTTCAGTTTTAAATTAGGTTTGGATCTTCTCAAACCTCTCTTCCGTTGTCATGCACTCTTCTACGTCTCTTTTCCTCTTTTCCTAATTTTCTTCTCTAACCCTTCTAGTAAATCCAGAAAATATTTCTTACAATCTACTATCTCAATATCTTGGTTTACTCTTTTACTTTTTCTTTCTATCGTTATTAAGTACCTTCCTAACCTCTCCTTCCATCCTAACCTTCTACGCCTCCTTCTCAAACCTTTTATTTTCCTACTCTTTTTTTACTCTTAATTTTCCTCCTATATTCTTCTCTACTACTTCTACCTTTTTCTCCATTTTCCGGGAACGGAGTTAAGAGAATTCTTTCTAATTTCTTTCTTAATTCCTCTCTCACTTTCTTCTCATCATTACACTTCTCATCCTAAACACTTCTTCTAATACTCTTTTTAATACTCTTTTTATTCCTCCTATCATTATTTCCATATTATCGTTCACATATCCTGCTCCTATTTTTAAATTCGGTACCTGTTCCTTAAATTGTCCTTTTCCTTATATTGACCAATCCCCTCTTTCTGTTCTCTTCAACTTCACTTTCTCCCTAACCTTATTGTCATTAATCTTTCCTTTCTATAATGTCATTATTGTGAGGAAGTAATCCGAATCTACATAATCTCTTCCTCATCCCCTTATATATTTCCGTTTAAGATAAACCATCCCATCCACGCTCTTCAATAATTTCATTCTCTACCCATTCAGTATCCTCTCTTTGGATTTTCTTCCTCGCTCTCCTCTCCAATTCCTTCCTCCTTCATCTTCTCTTCTCACATTGTAATCTCCTCCTATCAAAAGCCTGATCTCTTATTTAGTTTCTTCCATTAGTTCTCTTATCTCTCTTAATTTCTCCTGTATATCACGGTTTACATACATCCCCACTGTCTGTCACGTCTTCTCCCATCATGGATAAGAAAGACCTTATTTTTCCTAATTTATCTATTTTCTATCCTTGTCTTTTGTACATTCCGTTCTAACTCTTATTACCAGTCCTCCCATTGCTCTGCTCTAATTATTCTTCCTCTTTCCATTTTGAACCTACCATCTTTAACATCTTGATAAACTTTCCCTTACTCTTCTCCTTCCCTTCTCATGGAGCCTCCATCATTACTACCTCCCATTGTTTCAGATTGCTCATGAATTCCCTGTCTCTTGTCTCCAAGCTTGCTATATTCCAGTATCATATCCATAAATAAAATAGTTAGTTTATTATGTCGCAGAGCAAGTTTAATTGGAAAAGAGTAGATAGAGGAGGAAGGCAATGGGAAGGAGAACGTGGAAGAAAATCGAAAGACAGGATACATGAATGAGGAGAGGATTACATTTATGAAGAGCTTGGAGGAGACGGGATGGTGTGTCTCAAACAGAAGTATAGAGAAAGATAAGGAAGAGGAATAACACTCAGGAGAAGAGAGAACGGTAATTTATTATGTGATATTGCAGGACGAGGTAAGAAAGGTCAAGAAACTAGAGGTGCATTATGTAGATTTGAATTACTTCCCAATTTAGTGACACTTGAAGGAGAAAAGATTAACAGAAATAAGGATGTAAAGATAATAAAGGTAAAAAGAAGAGAGAGAGAGAGAGAGAGGGAATTGGTCAGTAGAAGAGAAAGAAAAATTTAAGGAAAAGGTAAAGAATACGAAAATAGGAAAGGAAAATGTAAATTAAGTTAGTAATGAAGGGGTTAGAAGTGGATGGATTAAGGAATGTAAAAAAAGAAGGAAGTGAGAAAGGAATTAAGAAAGTGGAAAAAGGAAATAATAGTGGAACAGAATGTAGGAGAAAATAGTAGGAGTATACTAAAATATGTGGTAAAAAACAGAAAGAAAGTATAGGTTTAAAGAAGGAGTGGAGGAGTCTAGGACGGAAAAAGAGGTTCGGAAGATGGTCAAAAAAATATTATATGAGGAAAGAGGTAGAGGAAAGAGGAAGAGACGAGAAAGAGGACATAATAGGAAGAAATAATTAAGGTAGTAAAAAAAAAACGCAAAGCGGAGAAGGTGAAAGATTATAGGAGAATGACGCTAATTTTAACATGGTATGAGTTATATGTAACTGTTTTAATGGAGAGATTAAAAAAAGAAGTTAAGGGAAACATGATAGAGGTGCCAAAGGGACCGTTCACATATTACGTAACATTATTTTCGACTTTTACCCCCCCCCCCACCCATGTAACAGACCGTAACATTTACTTTTGACCCCCCCCCCCCTCACCGCCGTTACGTAACATTTTTTGTATTTTGTTTAAAAACACAATAGACTTCTTATAAATAAAAAAAGTTTTTTCAAGATAAAGTATTGTCTAGAAATAAATAAAAAAATATTTTGATATAACACGAAATGCTTTTTCAATATTTTTTTAGATTTTTTCAGTTTTTTTTAGCTTTTAATAAATCAGATCTGTCAGAAAAAAATCTACAAGATTTTAAAGAAATTTGTTTATTTAGTAGGATTTTACAAAATATTAGGAAAAATTCGAGTCTTTGAAAAAGATGTTTGGGACTTTTAGAAGTTTGGAAGTAATCCAGAAATATTTGATAAATTTTCGGAAATGTTTCCAAGTTTTTAAATATTTATCTTGAAACCTTTCGAAATTCTCTTAAGGCTCCAAAAGATTATTTTTGAAATCGATAAAAATCTAGATTTATAAAAATCTTTCGAAGTGTAAAATTATTTTTGAATCACTACAATCCTGCTAAATATTTCTTGAATTTACTCAATTTTTTTGTTGATTTTTTGATATCACCATATTGAAATATTTTTCTTTAAAATCTTCTACACTCTTTTTCGAAATGTTAGGAAATCGTTTGATATATTTAAAAACCTTCATTATTTTTCTCTTGAAGCTCATTTTTCAAAATAAAAAATAATGAAAAATTTTCACACGAATATTAAGAACATTCTTTTCTCAATCTTGTCAGACCTTCTGAATCTTCTAATCTTTGAACAAATTTCAATTTTTTTCTGAATTATTTTAAATTAATTTTGAAATGTTTTAAAATGTTTTGAAATCTTTTTAAATGATCTCTTGAAATTAATTTTTCGAACTAAAAAATTATCTTAATTTTTCCTGGGAACCTAAAAATTTTTTTTCATTTTCATGAAACCTTACAAAATTCTTACAAAATCTTTACAGGTTTTAATTATTTTTGAATCGTTTCAAAATTTTTTCTATAATTATGTAATATGGCAAAATTGAAAAATCTTGCTTCAAAATCAGCTACACACTTTTTAAAATTTTGAGGAAATAATTAAAAACGTTTTGTAAACTTTTTTCAATTTTCTCTTAGAATTCATTACAAAAAAATCATTTAAAATTTTCCTAGGAATTTTAAGAACATTTTTTTTCGTTTTTATTCAGAGAAGAAACAAAGATTTGAGGTTAATCTTTACCCTGATTTAAGAGTAATCTTTACCCTGATTGGGGATAATCTTTACCCTGATTAAAGAGTAATTTCTACCCTGATTTAAGAGTAATCATAACCCTGATTTGCGAGTCACCTTGACCCTTATTTGAGCGTAATCTTTATCCTGATTTGAGAGTAATATTTACCCTGATTTGAGAGTAATATTTAACCTGATTTGAGAGTAATCTTTACCATGATTCGAGCGTCATATTGACCCTGATTGGAGAGTAAACTTAACCCTCATTTATGCGTAATCCTTACCCCGATTTTAGAGTGATCTGCACCCTGATTTTAGAGTAATCTTTACCCTGATTTTAGAGTAATCTTGAACCTGATTTGAGAGTAATATTTACCCTGAGTTGAGGGTAATGTTTACCCTGATTTAAGAGTAATCTGTACCTTTATTTGAGATAATCTTTACCCTGATCAAAGAGTAATTTCTACCCTGATTTGAGAGTAATCATAACCTTGATTTGAGAGTCACCTTTACCCTGATTAGGGAGTAATCTCAACCCTGATTTAAAGGTAATCTTGACCCTGATTGGAGAGTTATCTTTACCCTGATTTGAGAGTGATCTTTACCCTGATTCGAGAGTAATTTATACCTAAAACAAAAATTATCTTGAAGTGCTGAAAAAATATACGATTTTTATCGATACCAGCAGATTGCTTCACTCATTGACAAAATATAACTAAAATGAAGGATTGTAATTGAATTTAAGACAGATTTAAACTTTCTGACATGGATATTCCGTTTTCTTAAATTTATGAAAATTTTGTTTCTATACATTGAGAAACTGAGATTTTTTTAGCTCCGTGATGCCTTGGGATCAAAACAAGTTTCATAATTTGAACAAAAAATTCTTCAAGATTGCAAAATTTTGCTTCAAAATCATGTGCATACTTTCAAACATTTTTAGGAAATAATTAAAAATGTTTTGTGAACTTTTTTTAATTTTGTCCTAGAAATTATCACAAAAAAATCATTTAAAATTTTCCCATGAATTTTAAAAACATTTTTTTCATTCTCTTGACACCCTGCAAAATTCAGTTTACCTTAAAATTTTGTAAATCCTGAAAAATTAAAAAAATTTGCTCAAAGTCTTCCATATTCTTTGACAACACATTTTTAGATTCTCAAAACTTAAAATTATTCTTTCAAAAGAAAACTTAAACCATTTAAAAATTTCCCAGAAATCTTGAAAAAAAATCAATCTCCTAAAATCTTTCATAATTATTACAAAGCTTCTAACTTTTTTTCGAATTCTTCAAAATAAGTTTTTGTCCATAATTCAATTTTTCTTATCTCTTTAAAAATATTAGAAAGCTTACAAATCATAGTGTGGTAGTACAAAAAATAGTTCATTCATAGTGATGAAGTACAATTATTTATTTAGAAATTCTGATATACAAAGTTAATGGTGCAAAAATTCATAAATTAAAAATGTTACGTAATTGGGTCAATATACACCCCCCCCACCCCCCTCGACATAACAGATAATAACGGAACACGAACCCCCTCCCCTTTATTATTCTTACGTAATATGTGAACGCTCTCAAATCAGATAAAGTTTAGGAAATGTTAAAGGCGACCATTGACAAATTAGACCGAGACGAGATAAAAAAGGTCATGATAAAAAAGGAGATAAGAGAGAGTTCAATAGTGTATCGGAAATCTTTAGGGACAAATAGCAGGCTAAAGGTGGCAGAGCAAATAGAATACTTTTTATTGGTGAGAGGAGTAAGCAAAGTGTGTGCTTGGAACCTACTTTCATTTAATAAATTAATCTCAGACTTCGAGGAAGGAATGAAAAGAAAAAGATAGGGAGGATTTAGGATGAGAAAAGAAAATGTATAACTGGAAACGGACGAGATAATGGTGATGGCAGGGGTTGAAGGGATGGTGGGCTCAGTTACATGATTGGAGAAATACTCACATGGGGAGATTAATTGAGAAGAATGTGATTGTTTTATAGGCAGGTGTAACCGGTTTGAGGCTCTGGAGCAGAGACATGGGGATGGAAGGAAAGAGGAGAGATTAAGCGGTTACTAAAAACATAAGGTAAGAGAGGAGAGGGAAAGTGAAATAATTAACGAGATAGTTCGAAGGATCGGAGTTCTTAAGGAAAGGAGAGATATTAAGAGGTTACTAGAAACATA
>CAKNYM010051631.1:67818-82793 GCA_932195095.1 Andricus curvator | reverse complement strand
TATCTTTACCCAGATTTGAAAGTCATCTTTACCCTGATTTGAGAGTCATCTTTACCCTGATTTGAGAGTAATCTTTAACCTGATTTGGGATAATCTTAACCCTGATTTGAGAGTAATTTTTACCCTGATTTGAGAGTAATCTTAACACTGATCTAAGACAGTCAACAATATTTTCGGTGCTCAAATAACTTAAATAAAATAATAACATTTAAAACCTAAACCGAATAGAAAAATTTAACTGTATTTTTGGGTAAAACCTCTTTTTTATTGTAAAGGCTACTATTATATTTTTGGTTCGGAATTCATCTCATTTGGTTGAAAATTCTATTATTTGGTTGAAAATTTAATCATTTTGTTGAAAATGAAACTATATTGCTAAACAGTCATATTTTATTTCATTATTTATTCATTATTATTATTATTTATTATATTATTATATTTTATTTTATCAAAAATTGAACTACTTCTTAACCAAGTAGATTAATTCTCGACAAAAAAGATTAATTGGCAATAAAATTCATGAATTCTCAACCAAAGAGTTAATTTTGGAACTTTATACTGATAATTATATGTTTGAAAGAATTGTTTAAACAATTAATTATTGTTTTTAGATATTTTCTTTTAGAATGGAGATAGAAAGTCGCGGTTTTTTAAAAAATTTTCCACTTTTTGTTCAATTTTGAATTAAAGTGAGGTAGTAGTTAATTAATGTTAACAAACATAATTGTTCAAACAATTTATCATCATTGTTAATAATTTTCTCTTAGAATAATTCTAGCAAATTTTTTTTTTCAAAAATGTTCCACTTTTTGTCCAATTTTTAATTAGAGTAAGTTAAATAATTAATTGAAGTTAACAAAATTCAACTTTCTGTCTACTCTTTACTTAACGTTTTGTAATGATGATTGGAATTTAACTAACATGATTTTTTAAACAAATTATTATTGTTATATACTATCTTCTCCTACAGTAATGCCAAACAGTTGAAGTTTTTTCTGAAATTTTCCACTTCTTGTCAACTTTTTACTTAGTAAAAAAATAATTAATGAAAGTTCAGAAATATAATTGTTTAGACAATTTATTATTGTTTATTTTTTATTATTCTTCCCTTAGATAATTGGTAGAAAATTGCTGTTTTTTTTTTAATTTTTGAACTTTTGGTCAACTTTTTACTTAGTTTGTTAATAATAATTGCAAGTTAGGAACAAATGTAAGATATTATTATTAATTTAAACAAAAGGTTCTTAGTAACAACTTCAAGGAAAATTAACATTTAATATTATTATTATAAAAAATTTAAAGAGCATTTCAAATATATGTTTTAATTCAGAAAAATATATTTACAAAAAAGAAAGAGATTGTTTAAACTACGATTCTCCGTGATGTTTATTTATTATTTGTTTACAACGAAAATGGTAAATCAAAGTTGTACATTTCAGAAAAAACAGCAACTTTCTAGTACTTATCTAAAGGAAAATAGTTATAATTAATAATAAATTGTTTAAACAACTGTTTTTGTTGACTTGCATTAATTATTATCTCATGAAGTGAAAAGTTGACAAATAGTAAAAATTTCAGAAAAAGACCACAACTATCTGGCATTAATATAGATTAAGATAGTTATAAACAATAATAATTTTTTAACCAATTATTTTTGCCAAACTGAATTAATTATTATGTGACTTCGGGTGAAAAATAGACAAATACTTCAAAATTTCAGAAAAAACTCAAATCTATAGTACTCATATAGAAGAAGATAGCTATAAACAATACAAATTTGTTTAAACAATTATTTTTTCTGAATCGAATTTAAAGTTTAACTCACTTCATGTGAGAAAAAGGATAAATAGTTCAAAATTTCAGAAAAAAACAGAATTTCTAGCATTATACCAATATTTTATTATTAAAAATGATAAATTGTTTAAACAAATACATTTTTTGAATCTAATTAACTATTAACTGACTCTAAATGAAAATTTGAGAAAAAGTGAAAATTTTTTGAAAAAACCACAACTCTCTAGTATTACTATAAAAGTAGATAACTATAAACAATAATAATTTGTTCACACAATTATTGTTGCTAAATTGAATTAAATGTTAACTCACTTCACGTGAAAAAAAGACAAAAAGTTAAAAATTTCTGAAAAAACCGCAATTTCTAGCAGTATTCGAAGACAATATTAATAATGATAATAATGAGAAATTGTTTAAATAATTATGCGTATTAACATCAATTAACTATTACCTCAGTCTAATTGAAAATTGGACAGAAATGGAAATTTTGTGAAATAACCACAACTCTCCAGTTTTAATATAGAAGAAGATAGGTGTAAACAATAATAATTTGTTTAAACAATTATTTTTGCTGAATCAAGTTAAATTTTAACTTAATTCAAGTGAAATAATGGACAAAAAGCTAAACATTTCAGAAGAAAAAGGAATTTCTAGCATTATTCAAAGACTTTATTATTAACGATTGTAAATTGTTTAAACAATTATGTTTCTCAACAATAATTAACTATGACCTCAGTCTTATTAAAAATTGGACAAAAAGTGGGAAATTAAAAAAAAACCACAACTCTCTAGTATTATTATACAAGAAGATAGCTATAAACAATAATTATTTGTTTAAACAAATATTTTTGGAAAATGGAATTTAATCTTAACTCATTTCAAGTGAAAAAAATGAGAAAAAGTTTAAAATGTCAGAAAAACGCGAACTTCTAGCATTATTTAAAGACAATATTAATAATAATAAATTGTTTAAACAATCATTTTTGTTGAATCAAGTTTAATGTTAACTCACTTCAAGTGAAAAAAAAATAAAAAGTTTAAACTTTCAGAAAAAAACGGAATTTCTAGCATTATTCAAAGACTTTATTATTAAGAATAATACATTGTTTAAACAATTATGTTTGTTAACAATAATTATCTATTACCTCAGACTAATTAAAAATTGGACAAAAAGTGTAAAATTTTTGAAAAAACCACATCTCTCTAGTATTATTATAGAAGAAGATAGCTATAAACAATAATGATTTGTTTAAACAATTATTTTTGCTGAATCGAATTAAATGTTAACTCACTTCAAGTGAAAAAAATGACAAAAAGTTAAAAATTTCAGAAAAACGCGAACTTCTAGCATTATTCAAAGACAATATTTATAATAATAAATTGTTTAAACAATTATTCGTATTGAAATTAATTAACTATAACCTCACTGTAATTGTAAATTGGAAAAAAGTGGAACATTTTTGAAAAAACCACGACTCTCTAGTTTTAATATGAAGGAAGATAGCTATGAACAATAATAATTTGTTTAAACAATTATCTTCGTTAAATCCAATAAAATATTAAATCACATAAAGTGAAAAAAGGACCAAAAATGAAAAATTTCAGAAAAAACGGAATTTCTAGCATTATATCGAAACTTCATTATTAACAATAATAAATTGTTTAAACAATTCGGTATGTTTACAATAATGAACTCTTACCTCACTCTAATTGAAAATTGGAAAAAAGTGGAACATTTTTGAAAAAACCACGACTCTCTAGTTTTAATATGAAGGAAGATAGCTATAAACAATGATAATTTGTTTAAACAATTATCTTCGTTGAATCCAATCAAATATCAACTCACTTAAAGTGAAAAAAGGACAAAAAATTTCAGAAAAAACGGAATTTCTAGCATTATATCGAAACTTTATTATCAACAATAATAAATTGTTTAAACAATTATGTATGTTTACAATAATGAACTCTTACCTCACTCTAATTGAAAAGTGGAGAAAAAGTGGAAAATTGATGAAAAACCCACGACTTTCTATCTCCATTCTAAGAAAAAATGGCTAAAAACAATAATAAATTGTTTAAACAATTCATGTAGGAATATTATTATCCGTATGAATTAGTATTTTATGTATTAGAAACAATTGCTATTTTAAAAAAGTCAAAAAAAAAATAATTAGCGTCAAAAATGCGCAAAACCCATTTTTTCACTTATGGGGTTTCTTTGGGACCATATAAAACAGACTTATGGGGTTGATATCTAAAAAGTAATATTTTATTCGTATTCTATGGCTAATTTTCAAAATAAATATTGAATTTCAACCTGACTTAGCTAATATTGACGATTCCTAATAAAATTTACAAAAACGTCTTTTTTTCTTATGGGAAATACGTCTTAAACTTCATACTCCACCTCTAAATATCATTTTTGAAAAAAAAATGGATTGGTTTTTGTGTGGATTCGAATAAATTTCCGGACGAAATACATAAAAATTCGAGAAAAAAAATTTTCAATTTTGGACCACCCTATGGAGTATTTTTCTAATTGCCTGAATAAATCAGACAGTTAAAGATTTCGACACAGATCGATAATTACAGTCTTGTGAAAACTCCAGCTACTCCATCATTAAATCCTCAAGAAGAAAAACACATTCGTTTGGGTATTTTTGAAATGATTGAAATGATTAAAATGATTACAATGATTGAAATGATTAAAATGAGAAAGTAAGTGAATGTATGTAAATAAATATAATTAAATTAGCCTCGCAGTAGCAGCAACAGGAGGAGGTTTCTCTCGGCGACGACAAGTAGTCCATAAGAGTAGACACCATATATAATAGAATAGTGGAGTGGACCAGAGCACAAAGCGTAAGAGATAGAATGAAATAAAATGAAATAAAATAGAGGCAATGGGATCTATAGGTTGCATTGCATGTCTTATGGTGGTGCGGTGCAATGCATATAAGCAGTGTTGCATTGTCGTGTGGCTGCAAGGCGTGGCACGGGGAAGCACTGATAGGCCTGCCGCGATACCACCAAGAGTTAGTACTTGCTCCTTAACTCCTTTTCCTCGCTCCTCTAGCCCCCTCTCACTCTCTCTCTCTCCCTCCTTTCCTCATACTCTCTCCTACAGACCGCTAACCAGCATTCATATACTTACCAAGAGTCGAGAAAGAAAGATGGTGACTTTGTGAAGCTCTTCACCTGGGGTGCTTGCTAGAGAGATTGATCAGCGACCTGGGTCGCGCAGTGTTGCGGAACGAATCTGTTATTTAAATAAACACGGATACAGGAGTCACGCTTACCCTGAAAGGGGTATGCCTTAATGGTACAATAATAACTATTATGATTTTTAAATTAACTTTATTCAGAAAAAAGATCCTCTTCTTTCACTCCGCTGGGATTCGAACACCAGGTGAACTGATTTCCGGTCAGGTGCTCTAAGCACTGAGCTACTAGAGAGATCAGAGGAAGAATCCTTTTTCTGAAAAACGCTTTATTATGCAAGATGTTATATACAAATGAATTTTTTTACTAGGAATCTGCATTATCATCGGAGATGGTAACGATCGATCCGAAGAGAAATCCTTTCACACACACTGTGAAAATGGAAATCTACAATATCGAACAAAGTTATTTCCTCTAATACAGAAAATATTTCACGTCCTCAGACTAGATGGAGCTATAAATGAAAAAAATTTTTATTAAATTTATTCAGAAAAAAGATCCTCTCCTTTCACTCCACTGGGATTCGAACACCATATATATAACTTTGATCGTTATTGTAGATTTTCATTTTCACAGTGTGTGTGTGAAAGGATTTCTCTTCGGATCGATCGTTATCATCTCCGATGATAATACAGATTCCTAGTAAAAAATTGATTTGTATATAACATCTTGCATAATAAAGCGTATTTCAGAAAAAGGATTCTTCCTCTGATCTCTCTAGTAGCTCAGTGGTTAGAGCACCTGACCGGAAATCAGTTGACCTGGTGTTCGAATCCCAGCGGAGTGAAAGGAGAGGATCTTGTTTCTGAATAAATTTGATTAAAAATTTTTTAATTTATAGCTCCATCTAGTCTGAGGACGTTAAATATTTTCTGTACCACAGGATATTACTTTGATCGATATTGTAGATTTCCATTTTCACAGTGTGTGTGAAAGGATTTCTCTTCGGATCGATCGTTACCATCTCCGATGATAATACAGATTCCTAGTAAACTATTATGATAATAATTAAATAATAAAATAAAATATAAAAATAATATAATGAAATTAAAAGTAAAAGACTTTATTAGTAAGGATAATAAATTGTTTGAACAATTATATTTGTTCACAATAATTAGCTATTACTTCACTTCAATTAAAAATTGGACAAAAAGTGTAAAATTTGTGAGAAAACCACAACTCTCTAGTATTATTATAGAAGAAGATAGCTATAAACAATAATAATTTCTTTAAACAATTCTTTTCGCTAAATCGAATTAAATGTTAACTCACTTCAAGTGAGAAAAAGGAAAAAAAGCTAAAAATTTCAGAAAAAACTGCAATTTCTAGCATTGTTTAAAGACAATATTAATAATAATTATAATGATAAATTGTTTGAACAATCATGTTTGCTGAAATTAATTAAGTCTTACCTCAGTCTAATTGCACTTTGTGAAGCTCTTCACCTGGGGTGCTTGGCAGAGAGATTGATCAGCGACTTGGGTCGGGTCAGTGTTGCGTAACAAACGTGTTACTTAAATAAACACGGGAGACAGGAGTCACGCTTACCCCGAAAGGGATATGGCTGAATCGTATAATAATAATTATTTTAAATAATTTTTTTCTGAAAAAAGATCTCCTTTCGCTCCGCTTTCCCATTAAGCTACTAGAGAGATCGAGAGAAGAATCTTTTTTCAGAAATACACACATTATTTTTCTGGATGGGACAAAATTAAAATTTTCAAGGAATCTGTATTATCATTAGAGAATAACAGAAAATATTTAACGTCTTTTCAGACTAGATGGAGCTATGAAAGAAAAATTATTTTAAATTATTTTTTTCTAAAAAAAGATCTTCTCCTTTCGCTCCGCTGGGAATCGAACCACAGAACTACTGATTTCCGGCCGGGTGCTTTCCCATTAAGCTACTAGAGAGATCTAGAGAAGAATCTTTTGAAAAGTTCTAGTCTGAAAAGACGTTGAATATTTTCTGTTATTCTCTAATGATAATATAGATTCCTTGAAAATTTTGATTTGTACCATCTAGCAAAATAATGTGTGTATTTTGGAAAAAAGATTCTTTTCTTGATCTCTCTAGTAGCTTGATGGGAGCGAAAGGAAAAGATCTTTTTTCAGAAAAAAAATTATTAAAATAATTTTTATTTCATAGCTCCATCTAGTCTGAAAAGACGTTGAATATTTTCTGTTATTCTCTAACGATAATACAGATTCCTTGAAAAATAATAATAATTATCATAATAATAAAATAATAACATAAAATATAAAAATAATATAAGAATAATAAAAGTGACATTTTAGATCAAAGACTCGACTGTGAAAATAACGTAAATGAATAGATGAGTAGGTTGCGTTCTAATTCGAAATTCCTACCATACCGACATCGGGACCGTTCCGCAGATCAAGTGGTTCGCGTCCGTGCTAAGTTTCTTTTTTCTCGAATATGGGGTCCAGCGGAGGTGGATTACGCCGGATTATATTGGATTACCCTGGATTACTTATATGTACAGAAATACTTTGGATTACATAAGAGTAATCCTCACTCAAATTTAAAAAAAATGATTACTTTTTAACAAAATAGATGAAATTTTAACCAAATAGTTCAATTTTCCACAGAGAAAATTGATTTTCTACCGGAAATCATCTATTTTGATAAAAATTTGTCTTGTTTTGGCAGAAAATTAATCTTTTGTGTTGAAAATATAACTATTGGGCCTAAATTTAATTTTTTTGGTTGAAGATTCATTATTTTATTTAAAAATTAATTCCTTTATTTAAAAATTTAACTATTTTGTTGAAAATTCCCTTTTTTTTGTTTTCAAAAATAATTGTTTCAATTTAAATAATGCAATGTAAATATTGAAAAATGATGAATTTTAAATTAGAAAATAAAAGTTTTTGACAAAAAATAGAATAGTTTAATTTCAATTTTTAAGTTAGAGAAATGAGTTTTTAAACAAATGAAATTTTTTTTTAATAACATACATGAATTTTTAACCAAATATTTTAATTTTTGATAGAATTTTGAACCTAATAGTTGAATTTTCAACCAAAAAGATTATGTTGCTATAAAAAAAGACAAATTTTGAACAAAAAATAAATAAGTTCAATTTTCAGTTAGAGAAACAAGTTTTTAAGCAAAAAAAAAAAAATAATTTTTATCGAAATAGTTGAGTTTTCATCTAAGCAAATGAATTTCTATTAAAAAGATTCAATGTCTATAAAAAAAGTTCGATAAAAAATTTGTTAATATTTCTAGTTAAAAAAATTAATTTTTAATAACAAAACTAATTTCCAACCAAAGAGAAATTAATTTTCAATTTAAAAAAAGAAACTAATTTTCTACCAGAAAAGAATAATTTTAAACAAAATACATGAATTTTCATCCAAAAAGGTGAATTAGTCACCAAGAAGATTAATATTCAGAATAACAGAATAAATAAATTTTTAACCGATTAGTTAAATTTCCAACTGAATAAGAATGATGTTCAAACGCACATGATATAATTAAATTTTCAGTTAGAAAATTAATTTTCAATACAAAAAAACTCATTTTCAAGCCAAAAAAATGCATTTTGAACCAAGAAGATTAATTTTCAACTATTTTTTAAGGGATCTCTATTATCATCAAAGAATAACAGAAAATTTGTAACGTCTCTGCAGACTAGATGGAAATATGAATAAAAAATTATCTGAATTAATTTCTCTTTCAGAAAAAAGATCTTCCCCTTTCGCTGTGCTGGGAATCGAACCTCAGAACTTCCGATTGCCGGTCGGGTGCTTTCCCGTTAAGCTACTAGAGAGATCGAGAGAAGAATTCTCTACTAAGAAAGATTAATTTTCAACCAAATACATGAATTTTCATCTGTAAAGGTGAATTATTTACCACGACTTCTACCACAAAAGACAAAGTTTTAACAAAGTACAGAAATTTTTGAACAAATAGTTGAATTTTTAAATTGTTATTAATAGTTAAATTGAAGTTAAAAAAAGTATGAAAAATTGTTAACAAAATATTTCAATTCTGACAAAAAAAAGTTCCATTAAAATGATGAATCATGAACCAAAAAAATGAATTTTCAACAAAGTGTGTGGTAGTGGGGATACACAGTAGAAGTGAAACTTTGATGGATTAACTTTGACATTTTTCGTGAGGTATCATCATGAGTTTTGAGAAGATCGCATATTAAGAGAGTGTAGAGAGGAAGAGAGACAGAGAGAAAAAGAGCATATGCATACTTAGCGTGGCAGCAGTGGGGATATCGAAGAGAAGTATAGACAGTGCGTAGGAGAGAGAGAGAGACAGAGAGATTTCTCGATCCATACCCTGATCGGTCGTACGTGCGATCAAGTGGTCGAGCGGTCGTGTGGTCTTGCGGTCGAGTGGTCGTGCGGTCGAGTGGTCGTGCGGTCGTGTGGTCGTGCGGTCGAGTGTTCGTGCGTTTTTTTCAAAAATGTTCCAAATAACGTGACATAGTGACTGTAACGTAAACGCGTTAGTTTTCTCTAGTAACGTGTCAAAGACTCGGATTTTATGGCTTGTGTGGAATTACGTAATGGGAATGAGGAATGCTTTTAGGAGTGTAAACATGTAAAAAGGCAAGATAACTACAGCGCGTATGCGGATGCCGTTTACATGAAAGTTTCGCGCGGATATCGGCTTACAAGTTTGAACAAGTATGTACAAGTATGTATCGAAGGCTCTTTTATCACCTCACCCACTTCGTCACTTTATGGCTCCTTTTCAAGTTTTAACGACAGTATTGTTTGAGACTAGCTCACGTCAAAGGAGACGTCTTGATAATAATATTTCTTCGCTACATTACCCATAACGAGTTTCTTCTCTGCTGACGACAATCAAGGACTCAAGGGCATGAAACTGTTGCCAATTGGGTGGAAAATAATAGTTTTCCACTGAAAATTGCAATATTTATATGAATGCAATAATTTTATGTTAATTGCTTTTTGTCTAATATTTTTAAATTAATATTTTTTGAATATTGATTTTTTATTTCTAAATTGTGAAAAAAATACTCTCAAGCTTTGCTGGGATCCGAACCCACGTCTTTCAGATTGCCGGTCTGATGCTCTTACCCACTGAGCTAATTAGATTATAAATTATTGAGAATCATTTTTCAAACATTGGAATGTTTTATATTTTTTGATTTTGACGTTATAAAATGTATTGAATAATTTGATGTTAATTGTTTTTTGTCTACTGGTCTAAAATCACTTTAGAAAAAAAAATCATTTTCAAAAAATATTGATTCGGATGTTTGAAAAATTAATCTTAATAAGGAATTACGTCCAAATTCAACTTGAAGGGGTCGCGAACAAATTAATCTCATCTCTCCGCAGCTTAGTGTGTAAGAGCATCAGAACGGCAATCTGAAGGACAGGGGGTCGGATCCCAGCAGAGCTTGAGAGCAATTTTTTTTACAATTTAGAAATAATAATCAATATTCGGAAAAATATTGATTTCAGAACAGTAGACAAAAAACAATTGACATCAAATTATTTGATGCAATTTATCTGGTCAAAACCATAACATCAAAAAAAATATATATATAAAACAGTCGAATGTTTGAAAAATTATTCTTACAAATATAAGAAATTACGTTGGAATTCAACTTGAAGGGGTTATAAAGAAATTTATCTCGTCTTTCAGGAGCTTAGTGGGTGAGAGCATCAGACCGGCAATCTGAAAGACCTGGGTTCGAATCCCAGCGAATTTTGAGAGCATTTTTTGTACAATTTTGAAATAAAAAATGAATATTTTAGTCCAGTCGACAAAAAACAATTAACACCAAATTATTTATTACAAACAAATGACGAATTTCCAAAAAATAGTTTAATTTTCAACTAAAAAGGGAGTAGTTCCATTTTCAGTATAAAAATGATTTAAAAAAATAATTTCTAACAAAATAGTTCAATTAATAACCAATGAAATAAATTTTTAAGTACAATTAAGAATCTTCGACCAAACAAAGGAATCCTTATTCGAATAGGTGAATATTCAACCAAAAAAATTTATCCATGAAAATAAATTTTCTACAAAAAAAAACTATTTTCCAACTAAATAGTTGAATTTCATCTAAAATGA
This sequence comes from Andricus curvator, assembly GCA_932195095.1. NCBI lineage: Eukaryota > Metazoa > Arthropoda > Insecta > Hymenoptera > Cynipidae > Andricus > Andricus curvator. The sequence continues at coordinate 71,677 of CAKNYM010051631.1, read as the reverse complement.
TGACAGAATGATAAAAAAATAAATTTTGAAGTAAATATTTCCATTTCCAACTAAAAAGTTGAATTTTTAATGAAGAAGAAATATTTTCTAGAAACAAAAAATATTTTTGTTCAATTACTTGAATTTTCAATCAAAAAGTTTATTTTTTAACTAAAGAAATTAATTTTTAACTAAAATGTCTCTGCGATAAAACAAAGAAATTTTTAGTTAAATGGTTGAATTTTTAAAGAGAGCGAATAGTTTTCAATAGAAAAAATAATTTTCTACTAAATGAGGTGAATAAACAACCAAATAGTTGAATTTTCAAAACGAAAAAATTTCAACTGAAATGATGACTCTTCGACCAAAAAAAGGAATTTTTATTTAATTAGTTGAATTTTTAACCAAAAATAATAATTTTTGACAAAAAGGATTAATTTTCTACCGAAAAAAATGAAATACAAACCAATTATTTGAATTTTCATCTAAAAAGGAAGAATCTTCGATTAAGAAAAAAATGAATTTTTAATGAAAAAGTTCAATTTCCAACCAAAAGTTGATTTTTCATTCTAGAAGAATAATTTTCTACAAAAAAAAATTTCAACAAAATACTTTGATTTTCAAGCCCCCCAGTTACAAGAAAAAGTTGAAAAAATATATTTTTTTAATTGGTTTAATAACAGGTTTTACATTCTCAACATTATAAATAAAAATATTGGATTTTCAAAAAATAGAAGAAATTTCGACAAATCGTTTAAATTTACAACTAAAAAAATATGAATTTCGAATCAAACATTGAATTCAAAACATTTGCAGTCAAAAAAATTAATTTCCAAAAAAGATTTCATCGAAATAGTTCATGAATTTTCTACAAAAAAAAGAGGAATTGTGAACCAAATATTTAAATTTTCATCCTAATAAATTTTCAACTAAATGAATGAATCTTTGACCAAAAAAAAATAATTTTTAATCAAATAGATGATTCTGCAACCAAAAAGAATAATTTTTAATCAAAAAAATAAATTTTCTACCTAAAAAGAGGAATTTCAAACAAAATAGTTGAATTTTCATATTGATGAATTTTCAACTCAGACGAGGAATCTTCAGCCAAAAAGAATAATCTTCAACCGAAAAGAATAATCTTCAATCAAAAAAATTATTTTTCTACAAAATAAGTCGAATTTCCAACCAAATAGTTAAATTTTCAACTAAACCAGATTTTTCTACCAAAAATTGAAAATTAAATTTACAGTTAAAAAATGAATTTAGAAAATAATAACTGAAATGATGAATGGTCGAACGAACAAAGAAATTCCCATTCTATTTAAATATTTAAAAAAAATGTAACTATGAAGATTACTTTCCTACCAAAAAAAAGACGAATTTCCAACCATATAGATGAATTTTCATCTAAAATGATGAACCATTAACAAACAAAAAATTTTAATTGAATAATTCAATTTTTAACTAAAAAAATGAGTTTTTAATGTAGAAGAAAATGAAATGAAAAAGAAAAAAATGCATTTTTAACCAAATAGTTCAATTTCCAACAAAGAAGATATATTTTCAATCTAGAAGAATAATTTTCTAAAAAAAGGATTTTAACAAAATACTTAGATTTTTAAACAAAAAGATAAGTTTTCAACTAAAAAAGACGAATTTTCCACCAAGAAGATTAATTTTGTATGAAAAGGATGAATTTCATACAAAATACATGAATTTTGAACAAAGTGTTTAGATTTTCATCCGGAGATGAATTTTGATCTAAAAAATTAATTGTGAACTACAAGATGAATTTTTAACAAATTTGTTCAATTTTTAGGCAATTTGTTGAATTAACAAAAATTAATTTTAAACCAAAATTGTAATAGTTGTTATTTCAACCAAAAAAGATTTTTTTTTTAAATCAAAAACTGTTGAATTTAACCAAGAATGTCGAATTTTTATTTCAACAAAAAAAAAAGTAATACTTCTACCAAAAGAGAAGAATTTTCAAACAAAAAGAGGAATTTTTTATCAAGAAGATAAATTTTCTCTTAAAAGAGGCGAATTTCAAGTGAAATACGTACATTTTCAAAAAATAAGTTACATTTTCAACAGCATTGCATTTCTAACAGAAGATTAATTTTTTAACAAACAAACAAAAATTTTAACAAAATACATGATGTTTTCACAAAACAGTAAAATTTTCAACTAAAAAAGGATTCAATTTGCAACCTACTAGTTGAATTTTCTGTAAAGAAGAGTAATTTTTTATAAGAAAAAATACAAATTTTCAACAAAACACAAGGATTTTGGAACGAATAGTTGAACTTCTAACTGAAACAATACATTTTTCACCAAAAATGGAATAGTTAAATTTTTCTTGAAAAAATTAATTTTGAAACAAAAAAAATGAAATTTTCAACGAAAAATGCAAACTTAAATATTTCAACTAAAAAATATTTTTATTTCAAATCAAAAATAGTTGAATTCAACCAAAAAAGACGAATTTTCATTTCAAGCAAAAAAATATTTTCAAAAAAGAAGTTGAATTCTTAAGAGCTGAGTTTTTAACATCTGTGAATTTCCAACTGCTGAGAATATTGTATGAGTCTATAGATCAATATTTGTTGATCCAAACTGTATCAAATTATTTTTCAACGTCGAAGAAAAAAAGCCGTTTTTGGATCTATTTTTTTAAAAATAGATAATAGTTTAGGTTAGGTCTTCCACAACTTTGGAAAATGATCCAATCGAAGAAATCCATTTACAATATTGATTAGCATAACTAGAGCTTTTCAAGTAAGGTCTTTCAAAGTAATAGCAGTAATTCCATCATGACCTGTTACTTTTTATTTTTAATCTTATGAGTACTTCACTAATTTCAGTAGAAAATACATAATCAATTTCATCAGATTTTATCAATGTATTTTTAAAAATTTTAATTAGGGTTCTAGATACTTTTTTATTGTGATCTTTCAGACCAAGATTCTTATTTGAAGTGCTAACAGAAGAAAAGTAATTTACCACTGCTAAAGTTTTCTTTTCGACTTTGAAGATTGATGATTGATGATGAGTCCAAGTTGAAGAAAATTGGGATGTTAATTCTGGATCATTGCTGATATGTATGAGAGCATGTTTGTTGCGAATGATATAATTGAATTGGGAGTGTAAGGTTGATATACAGGAAGCTACCAGTTAATAGTTACATTCATTCCTGGCTCGTAATCTGTGCCAGACGATTACGTAGGTTTTTCTTACAAATCGCCCGTAGTTCAGAGATCCTACGATATTCGAAGTCGAGTACCTACTGCATAGTTTGTAGGCTTTGTAGCCACTGCCCACACGAAGACGAAGAGGTAGATTATGGTACAAGGTTGCCCACGGTGGATGCATTCTGCATAAATTAATCGAACCCGATCGACACTCTCTCCGATTTACACCGATAAGGGAGGATAAAACGGCCATTCAATGCTTCACTTGTACCACCCATCTAACAGGAACAAACTTGTTGCTCTCCAGGTTTCTCGACAGTCAAACTAGAATTTGTTAGAACTATAAAATCATTGAACTATCTTTATCAGAGTGGACTCTAAAGTATAGTGTATGATGTTATAAAGTTGGATGAAAACTTTGTTAACAATTGATGACTATATCGATGCGTCCCTATGAAAAGGTTGCATCTCGGAGAAACAAAATGAAAAGTATCTGTACCAGTACAACCCATCTAAAAGAAACAAACTTGTTGCTTTCCAGATCTCTCAACAGTCAAACTAGAGTTTGTTAGAACTATAAGATTAGCGAACTGTCTTCTTCACACTGGAATAAAAAGTATAATATATAATATTTTAAAGTTGGATCAAAACTTTGCCAACAATTGATAACTGTCGACGTGTCC
>CAKNYM010051631.1:34965-49614 GCA_932195095.1 Andricus curvator | reverse complement strand
ATTTAAACAAAAATAAATCCATTTTTTTTAAAAGAAATGGTTTCGTACCTTACTTTATGACCCTCAACTTTTTTATATTCATGGATCAGTAATTTATGCACATTAACACAAAATTTAACGACATCAATGTAATCCTTTTGCAATTTAATCCTTTTGCAATCTAATCCTTTTGCAACGTAATCCTCTTGCACTATAATCCTTGGTCCAAAAATGCATTGGAACTTTTTTTTCCAATTTTTATGAATAACGCCTGAACATTTTTTCAAATCCAAATAAAAAAAAAATCCATTTTTTTTAAAGAAATGTTTTCGTAACTTACTTTATAACCCTCAACTTTTTTTATATCCATGGATCAGTAATTTATGTACATTAACACGAAATTTAACTACATCAATGTAATCATTTTGCAATGTAATCCTTTTGCAATGTAATCCTTGGTCCAAAAATGCATTGGTAATTTTTTTTCTCGAATTTTTATGAATGACGCCCGGAAATTTGTTCGAATCCAGACAAAAATGAATCCATTTGAAAAAAAGCAGAATATTTAGAGGTGACGCAAGCCCCATTAAGTTGAACGCGTATTTCCTATAAGAAAAAAATACGTTTTTGTAAATTTCATTCAGAATCCTCAATATCAGCTGAATCTAGTTGAAACTCGACATTCCTCTTCACAACTAGCCATAGAATACAATTAAAATATTAATTTAAAAATTTCACCTCCATAAGTAACCCATAGAGTCCCAAAAAACCCCATAAGTCAAAAACTGGTTTTTGCGAGTTTTTTGCGCTAATTATGAATTTTTTGTGCTTTTTGAATGCAAATTGTTTCTGATACGTGAAATACTACTTTATACTGATAATTAGATGTTTAAATAAATTGTTTTTACAATTTATTACTATTGTTAAGAATATTCTCTTAAAATAATGCTAGAAAATTTCAGTTTTTTCTGAAATTTTCAAATTTTTATTCACTTTAAAGTTGGAGTGAGTTAAATAATTAATTAGAGTTAACAAGATTATTTGATTGAAAAATTTATAATTATTATCAATAATATTCAATTTGAATAATCTTCTTTTTTATTACCGCAATATAATTGCGTTTTCTTCTGAAATGTTTAACTTTTCACCCACTTTTTACTGAGTAAAGTAACAAGTAATGCAAATGAACAAAAATAGTTGTTTAAACAATTTATAATTGTTTCTAACTATGCTGTCCTAGAGTAATGCTAGAAAGTTGCTTTTTTCCTGATATCTTCAGTTTTGCTTTGACTTTTTAGTTATGAACAAATAATAAGTGAACCTCAACAAGAATGATTTCTTAAATAGAATTGTAAATAATTATAATTATAATAATTAATAATTAATTCATTATTAATTATTATTATTATTGAAAATATTTATGAACAATAATCAATTGTTTAAACATCTATTTTTATTAACTTGCATTAATTATTACCTCACTAAGTGAAAAGTGGGCAAAATGTTAAAAAATTCAGAATCAAACCGCAACTATCTGGAATTAGTATACATGAAGATAGTTATTGATAATAATAATTTGTTAAAACAATTATTTTTGTTCAACTTAAATAATTATTAAGTCATTGCAGATGAAAAATAGACAAATAGTTAAAAGTTTCAGAAAAAACCGCAACTTTCTACCATTAAGCAAAGACAATATTATTTAGAACGATAATAAATTGAATATTATTTAGAACGATAATAAATTGTTTAAACCATTTTTTTTGTTGACTTGAATCAATTATTACTTACTTAAATTGAAAACTGGAGAAAAGTTAGAAAATTCGGGAAAAAACGCAACTATCTAGTATTAATATAGAAGAAGATAGCTATAGACAATAATAATTTGTTTAAACAATTATTTTTTATAACATTAATAAACTTTCACCTCTCACTAATTGAATATTGGACAAAAAGTTTCAAATTTGTGAAAAAAATCGCGATTTTCTATCTCCATTCTAAAAGAAAATTGCTAAAAACAATAATAAATTGTTTAAATAATTTATGTAAACAACTAATTATCAGTATATAGTAGTCTTTCTATTATCAGAAACAGTTTGCAGGAAAAAAACCGCAATAAAAATCATAATGAGCGCCAAAATATCGCGAAACCCATTTTTCACTTATGGGGTTTTTTTAGGACCTTATAAAACAGACTTATGGGGGCCATATTCAAAAAGTAATATTTTATTTATATTTTATGGCTAATTGTGAAGAGAAATGTTCAGTTTCAACTCGATTCAGCTACTATTGAGGATTCTGAATAAAATTTACAAAAACGTGTTTTTTTCTTATGGGAAATACGTGTTTTATAGCGTCCCAAAAAAAAACCCATAAGCGAAAAATCGGGTTTTGCGAGTTTTTGGTGCTAATTATTATTTTTTTTGTATTTTTCTTTTATTTTTCTTAAGAAAAAATTGTTTCTAATAAATAAAATATTACTTTATACTGATAATAAGATGTGTAAATAAATTGTTTTAAACAATTTATTATTGTTTATAGCAATTTTCTGTTAGAGTAGACTTAGAAATTTGCGGTTTTTTCTGAATTTTTCAAACTGCCCTCAAACTTTTTGGTTATAACGAGGCGTAGCTATCTTCTTTTATATTAATTCTAGATAGTTGCGTTTTTTTCTGAATTTTTGAACTTTTCTCTAGTTTTCAGTTGAAGTAAGTAATAATTAATTGAAGTTAATAAAAATAATTTTTTAAACTATTTATTATTTTTGTAACTAATATCCTCTTTTTGAATAATGCTAGAAAGTTGCATTTTTTTATGTAATTTTTCACTTTTTGTCCAATTTTCAATTAAATGAAGGTAATAATTTATTTGATTTAACAAAACTGATTGTTTAAACAATTTATAATTTTTTAACTTATATCCTCTTTGAATAATGTTGGAGAGTTGCGTTTTCTTTTAATTTCCACTTTTTGTCCACTTTTCAGTTAGAATGAAGTAATATCAAATGATTCAATTTAACAAACATAACTTTTTAAACAAATTATTATTGTTTATAACCATGTTTTATTATATTAATGCTAGATAGTGCGGCTTTTCCTAAAATTTTCCACTTTTTGTTCACTTTTTAGTTAGTGAGGTAATAATTAATACACGTTAACAAAAATAATTGTTTAAAAAATTGTTTATTGTTTATAACTATATTATCTCCTAGAAATGCAGAAAGATGCGATTCTCCTGAAATTTTTAACCTTGATTTGACTCTTTAGTTATGAGAAAATACTTAATAAACACCAGGGAGAATAATTTTTCAATTATTTTTCATTTTTTTTATCAAAGATTCATTTCTTTGGTTGGAAACTCGTTATATTTTTTAGCTAAAAATTAATTTTTCTCAAATCTAACTGTTCAATTTTTGGTTGGAAATTGATCTTTTTTTGTTTAAAATTCAACTGTTTGGTTGATAATTGATGTATTATGTTAAAAATTCTCTTTTTTTAGTAAAAATTAATTTTTTTGCTGAAAAATTATTCCTTTTAGTTAAAAATTTAACTACTTAGTTCAAAATTAATCTCTATTGGAAGAAAATTAAACTTCTTCGTTAAAAATTCATTTTTTTTAGGATTCACGCATTTAATTGAAAATTTAACTATATTGTTGAAAATTCGTTTATTGTTTTTTTTTTGTTAAAAATTAATGCAAATTTATCCTTTATAAATTAAAAATTCATCTTTTTTGATGAGGACTCAAGTATTTTGTTACAAATTCGTTTTCCTTTTTGAATTCAACTAGTTAAAAATTATATCTTTTTTTGACAAAAGTATTTTTTAACTGAGATTATAAGTATTCTATTTTTATTTGAAAATTCAACTATTTTGTTAAAAATTCGTATTTTTTAGTTCAATTTTACTGGCGAAAAAAAGCAAAATAATTTTTACAAAACCCAAAATTGTTAATGTAGTTTATGGACGGCCCCTTTATATTTTTTTCCGATGAATGGTGATAGAAACATAATCAAGTAGAAAAAGCCATCGAAGTCAGACAATTTGGATTAGTGAAAAGACTCAACCTAATAATTTTTACCCAAAAACACAAATTTTCAACAACAACAAAAAAATAATTTTTCACCAAATAGTTGAATTTTCAAGTTATGAAGCATAAATTTTCACCAAAAAATGGAATATTTAAATTTTAATATAAAAAATTAATGTTCAACACAAAACAAAAAAGAATTTTAAACAGAATTTAAATTTTATTCAAATTTTTATTTTAAATTAATTCAAATTTCGAACAAATAGTTGAATTTTTGATCAAATAGTTAAATTTTAGTGCAAAATAAGAGTTTTCCACAAATAAGATTAATCTTCTATCTAAAAAAGACAAGTTTTTAACAAATTACATGAATTTTCCATAAAATTGTTGAACTTTAAACTACAAAGATTTTTCAGTCAGAAAATAAAAATAAGATAAAAAAAATTGTGTAATGTTTCAGCCAAAAAGATGGCCTTTTAACAAAATATGTATTTGAATTGTTAACTAAATAATTAAATTTTCGAAAAAATATTTGAATTTTTTACCAAATAGTTTATCCTTTAACCTACGAAGATAAATTTCCACCAAGAAGATCAAATTCCTGCCAATTCAATTCAACAAAAAGACACGAATTTCCCACAAAATATTCGAATTTTCAATTAAAAAAGATAACTTTCCAAACAAAAATGGAATCGTTAATTTTTCTTTTTAAAAAACAATTTTTTTAAACAAAAAAAATGCAACAAGTTGCATTCAGCCAAAAAAGACGAATTTTTCACAATTAAGTCGAATCCTCAACCAAATATAATTCCTTTTCAACCGAACAGTTTAATTCAGTCAAAAAAGACAAATTTTCAGCAAAATATATGAATTTGCAACTAAATAGTTGAATTTTCAAATGAAAATGATTTTTTAACAAAATACATGAATTTTCAACAAAATAGTTAAATTGTCAAGCAAAAAGGTGATTCTTCAACTAAAAAATAGATTTTTTAGTAAGAAGTTAAACTTTTAACTAAGCAGTTGAATTTTCAACAAACAAGATTAATTTTCTACCCAAAAAAACATATTTACAACAAAACAGTTTAATTTTTAACTTACGAAAAATAAATTTTCAACCAAAATTGGAATAGTTAAATTTCCAGATAAAAGTTAATTCCAAAGCAAACAAAAACGAATTTTAAACAAAGTAGTTAAATTTTCAATCAAAAACGTGAATCTGAGAACAATGAATTTCCCACAAAACAGTTGAATTTTCAACCAAAAATATGACTTTTAAAGAAAAGTTAATTTTTAAACAAATAGTTCAATTTCCCACTAAATTTTTGAATGTTTGAGCCGAAAAGACGAATTTTCCAAAAAACAGTTGAATTTTTAACAAAATAGTTAAATCATAAACAAAAGAGATTAATTTTTAAGCAAAAAGAATAATTTTCTACCAAAAAAGACGAATTTTAAACAACATACATGAATTTTCAACAAATTATTCGAATTTTTAACTAGAAAAGAAAAATATAATATTTCAACCAAACAATGCAATAGTTACATTTTCAGTTAAAAAATTAATTTCTAAACCAAAAGAAAACAAGAAAATGATAAATCTTAACTAAAAAAATTAATTTTCAACAACAGAGTTCAACTTTCAACTAAGTAATAAAATTTGCAACCCAGTAGTTGCATTTTCAACCAAAAAAATTAATTTTACACCGAGAAGATTAATTTTCTACAAAAAAAGTCGAATCTTCAGAAGAATACATAAATTATCAACAAAATACATGAATTTTCAACTAAATTTTTAAATCTTTAACTAAACCTGACCAAAAATTAAACGAAGTTTTAAGAAACTAGTAAAAATATTTTGAAAATTGTTTTTCTAATACGGAGACAAGGGTAAACTAAATATTTAACGAAAGTGAGGAAGAAAGTTAGCATAAGAAAAACACCTCACGTCAACACTTCAAGTGGGAAGCACGCACTTTTGCCCATAGCGCATAATGCGCATAACGCAGTCTCAGAACCATACATACAAAAAAGTTATTTAACAGAAAATCAATTACTTTTATTAATATTAAATTAACTGTCCACGAAAAACACAGTTTTCAAAATTCTCACGTCAACACTTGATAGTTTGACATTGCAAAACACTACAGTGGGACTCCGATGCTTGAAGACGATCGAGCCTCTTTTTCTAACAATCTGAGATAGACAGAGACGATCCGATTGTGTTCCAATGACAGCTGCTATTTCATTACTAGTTGGGACTACAACCATTTCCTTAGTTACTCGTACTAGCTGAATAGTCACTTCAACTAATTAATATTTTGTGCCAACTATTGAAATAGCAAATAATCAAATAATTGGTCCAACTAACCATTCATTTCGAATTACGTCATCAGACACAGCATCCAAAGCACATTGCTTTTTTTGCAACTATTTATGCATAAGAAAAACACCTGACGTCAACACTTCAAGTGGGAAGCACGCACTTTTGCCCATAGCGCATAATGGGCAGAACGCAGTTTCAGAACCATACATACGAAAAAGTTATTAAACAGAAAATCATTTACTTTTATCAATATTAAATTAACTGTCCACGAAAAACACAGTTTTCACAATTCTCACGTCAACACTTGATAGTTTGACATAACAAAACACCACAGTGGGACTCCGATGCTTGAAGTCGATAGCACGTCTTTTTCTACCATGTGAGATAGACAGAGACGATCCGATTGTGTTCCAATGACAGCTGCTATTTCATTACTAGTTGGGACAACAACCATTTCCTTAGTTACTCGTACTAGCTGAATAGTCACTTCAACTAATTAATATTTTGTGCCAAATATTAAAATAGCAACTAACCAAATAGTTGGTCCAACTAACCATTCTTTTCAAAATACGTCATCAGACGCAGCATCCAAAAGCACACTACTTTTTTTGCAACTATGTATGCATAAGAAAAACACCTCATGTCAACACTTCAAGTGCGAAGCACGCACTTTTGCCTATAGCGCATAATGCGCATAACGCAGTTTCAGAACCATACATACGAAAAAGTTATTTAACAGAAAACTTTTGTCTGGTGGACAATAAAGTTAAAGTTCTAGAGAAAATACAACATATCATAAATTTGAGAACTGGTTGAGACGATTATATGTAAGGTTGCGTTTGTGGTGAGAGGAGGACAAAACGATTCGATTATCCTTATCACATAGGACTATCGGGATTGCGGAAGCTCGGCTGTAATCCCTTTCGCTATAAATTCTGAATGCTGGCCCGGATTGTGTATATAATATATGATACCGGTATGGTGAGATGAACCCACCCGTTTCAAACACCATCCGATCATTACACGCGCTATTATGTGCACCACTACTGGCTATGCTCAGCTATGCTCTGCGACAGTAGATATTGCTTATTAACTTTGCTTGTCCGTTCGTTCGAAAGACTAACGGTCGCTTTGTATCGAGAAATAAAGGACTAGTTCCAACTTTCAACCATATGATCATCATCCTAATGATCCTTCCTTTTAGTTTCATATTCAAGTCAAATTTGCAATATAGCGGAATCATTTTTTATGAGTAGTCATTATTTCCAATCGCGTGAATAGGAGAAACAAGTTAACTGAAAAAAAGAGTAGTTAGGACAACTAATTGTAAATTTGAGAGTAAACTGTTTTTTTTTTTTAAACATGTTAAACATTCATCTTTTTTTATGGAAGATTGATCGTTTTTGTTAAAACTTAATCTATTTGCTTGAGGATTTATCTATTTTGTTAAAAATTTGTTCTTTATATTGAAATTTTTTTTTTCAACTGAAAATTTATCGATTCCAGATATGGTTGAAAAGTAATATTTTAATGTTAAAAGTTTAACTGTTTGGTTGAAAACTCATTTTTTTATTGAAAATTACCTTCTTTCTTGAAAATTCATCATTATATCATATTATTATGGCCAACGGCCATACCGCGCTGAAAAAACCAGTTCTCGTCAGATCACTGAAGTTAAGCAGCGTTGGGCACGGTTAGTACATGGATGGGTGACCATTCAAGAAAACTGAGTGTTGTTGGCACATCGTGGGTCTGGTGAGCCCACACTTGTAGTTATTTATTACAAGAAACTATCCACTTAGAAACACTACCCGAATCGGGTAGTGTCACGCCTACCCTGAAAGGGAAATGGCTTAATGGTATACATACATACATACATGCATGTAGCCATGCGACGCTGAAAAAAACAGTTCTCGTCAGATCACTGAAGTTAAGCAGCGTTGGGCGCGTTTAGTACTTGGATGGGTGACCATTCGAAAATACTGTGTGCTGTTGGCATATTATGGGTGTGGTGAGCCCAAATTTGTAGTTATTTATAACTACCAGAAAACTATTCACCTAGAAACACTACCCGAATCGGGTAGTGTCACGCCTACCCTGGAAGGGAAATGGCTTAATGGTATGCATACATCATCATCAATCATATTACATCAATCATATTTGGTTAAAAATACGACTATATTTGTCCTAACTTCAATTTTTCCGAATTACCATTTGACCCAATTGTTATTTTTCCGAATTTGCAATTGCACTAATTTTTATTATTTCAAATTGCAATGCGTTCAAATTCTTATTGAATAAGTGATGATATTATAACAAATTCATGAATTTCTTTGAATTCATGAAATTCTTTTAATTCATGGAATTCATAGAATTCATGGAATTCATAAAAGTTATGGAATTCACGGAATTCATGGAATTCATGAAATTCTTGGAATTCTTGATTTCATGGAATTCTTGGAATTCATGGAATTTTTGGAATTCATGGAGTTCATGAAATCCTTGGAATTCATCAAATCCTTGGAATTCATGAAATTCATCAAATCCTTGGAATTCATGGAATTCATGGAATTCATGGAAGTTATGGAATTCAGGGAATTCAGTGAATTCTTGGAATTCATGAAATTCTTGGAATCATGAGATTCATGGAATTCATGGAATTGTTGGAATTCATGAAATCCTTGGAACTCATGGAATTCTTGGAATTCATGGAATTCGTTGAATGCAGGGAATTCGTTGAATGCAGGGAATTCTTGGAATTCATCAAATTCTTGGAATTATTGGAATCATGAGATTCATGGAATTCATGGAATTGTTGCAATTCATGAAATCCTTGGAACGCATGCAATTCTTGGAATTCATGGAATTCTTGGAATCCATGGAATTCATGGAATTCGTTGAATGCAGGGAATTTATGAAATTTTTGGAATTCATGAAATTTTTGTAATTCATGGAATTCTTAGAATTATGGGAATTCTTGAAATTGATGGAATTCGTGGAATTCTTGGAATTCCTAGAATTTTTGGAATTCATGGAATTTTTGGAATTCATGGAATTCTTGGAATTCATAGAACTCGCGGAATTTGTAGAATTCGTGAAATTCAGAGAAAATAATGACATTCTGTGAATGCATGGAATTCATGGAATTAACGGAATTCGTGGAAAATTCAGGGAATTAACGGAATCCAGGGAATTCGTGGAGAATTCAAGGAATTAAGGGAATCTAGGGAATTCATGGAATTCTTAAAATTCATGAAATTCTTGAAATTCATTGAATTCATGGAATTTTCGGAATTTATGGAATTTTTGGAATTCATAGAATTTTTGGAAATCGTGGAATTTTTGGAATTCATGGAATTTTGGTAATTCACAGCATTCTTGTAATTCATGACATTCTTGGAGTCCTTAAAATTCATGGAATTCTTAGAATTATTAAAATTCATGCAATTCTTGGAATTCTTAAAATGCATGCAATTCTTGGAATTTTTAAAATTCATGAAATCCTTGGAATACATGAAATTCATGAAAGTTATGGAATTCACGGAATCCATGGAATTCATGAAATTCTTGGAATTCTTGATTTCATGGAATTCTTGGAATTCATGGAATTTTTGGAATTCATGGAGTTCATGAAATCCTTGGAATTCATGGAATTCATCAAATCCTTGGAATTCATGGAAATTATGGAATTCAGGAAATTCTTGGAATTATTGGAATCATGAGATTCATGGAATTGTTGGAATTCATGAAATCCTTGGAACTCATGGAATTCTTGGAATTCATGAAATTCTTGTAATTCATGGAATTCTTAGAATTATTGGAATTCTTGAAATTGATGGAATTCGTGGAATTCTTGGAATTCCTAGAATTTTTGGAATACATGGAATTCTTGGAATTCATAGAACTCGCGGAATTTGTAGAGTTCATGAAATTCAGAGAAAATAATGACATTCTGTGAATGCATGGAATTTAGGGAATTATCAGAATCCAGGGAACTCGTGGAATTCAGGGAATTCAAGGGAATTTAAATAATTCAAGAGTTTTAAAGAATTCAAGGAATTCAAAGAATTCAAGAATTTAAAAGTATTCAAGGATTTCAAAGAATTCAAGGAATTCAGGGTACTCGTAGAATTCAGGCAAATCTTGGAATACAGGAAACTCGTGGAATTCAGCGAATCCAGGGAATTCAAATAATTCTAGAATTTTCAAGAACGCAAGGATTTACAAGTATCCAAGGATTTCAAAGAATTCAATGTATTCAAGGAATTCAAGGATTTAAAAGTATTCAAGGATTTCAAAGAATTCAAGGAATTCAGGGAACTCGTGGAATTCAGGGAATCCAGGAAATCCAGGGAATTCAAGGAATTCAAATAATTCAAGGAATTCAAAAAATTCAAGAATTTTGAAGAATTCAAGGAATTCAAGTATTTGAAAGTTTTCAAGGATTTAAAAGAATTCAAGAAATTCAGGGTACTCGTGGAATTCAGGCATCCAGGGAATTCAAGGAGTTCAAATAATTCAGAAAATTTGAAGAATTCAAGAAATTCCAAGAATTCAAGGGTTTGAAAGAATTCAAGGATTTCAAGGAATTCAAAGATTTCAAAGAATTCTAGAAATTCGAGGAACTCAGGGAACTCGTGGAATTTAGGCAAGTCTAGGAATACAAGGAACTTGTGGAATTCAGCGAATCCAGGGAATTCAAGGAATCCAAATAATTCAAGGAATTCAAATAATTCAAGAATTTTAAAGAATTCAAGGAATACAAAGATTTCAAGGATTTAAAAGTATTCAAGGATTTCAGAGAATTCAAGGAATTCAGGGTACTCGTGAAATTCAGAGAATACAGAAAATCCAGGGAATTCAAGGAATTCAAATAATTCAAGAAATTTGAATAATTCAAGAAATTCAAGAAATGTAGAGAACTCGTGCAATTTAGGGAACTCGTGGTATTCAGGGAACTCGTGAAATTCAGGGAATCCAGGCAATTCAACGAATTCAAATAATTCCAGAATTTTGAAGACTTCAAGGATTTGAAAGAAATTTGGTGAATTTTAATAATTGAGAAAATTTCGTGACTTTCAGTAATTGAGCAAATGCAGAAAATTTGTGGAATTCATCATGTTCAGTGGATTTCAGGAATTCAGAAAAGGCAGGTAATTTCAGGAATCCAGTAAATTCAGATTGCTTCAGTTTCGTCTTAGTGCTGATTCTCTTATCACATCATATTACATCATCATCACATCATATTTCATAAATCATATTTCATCAATCAAATTGGGTAAAAATTCGGCTTTTTTGTCCAATGTCAAAAAAGCTGATTAGTGAAGTTATTACAATAAAAAGGATAAAATTAAAATGTCTTGAATTTGAATTCAATTTGAAGTCAATTATAATTGAAAGGATAAAAAATGCAAGCGATTCAAAGAATTCAAGATAATCGAGGAATTCAAGGAATTATAGAAATTGAAAATTTTAAGGAGTTCAAGGAATTCGAGGAATTCAGGGAACTCGTGGAATTCAGGGAATTCAAGGCATTGAAATAATTCAAAAATGTAAACGAATTCGAGGAATTCAAGGAATTCCAGAATTTAAAAGTATTCAAGGATTTCAAAGAATTCAAGGAATTCAGGTAACTCGTGGAATTCAGAGAATCCAGGGAATTCAACGAATTCAAATAATTCAAGAATTTTGAAGAATTTAAGAAAGTCCAAGTATTCAAGGTTTTTTAAGAATTCAAGGACTTTAAGGATTTCAAGGAATTCCAAGATTTCAGAGAATTAAGAAATTCGAGGAATTCAGGGAACTCGTGGGATTTAGGCAAGTCTTGGAATACAGGGAACTCGTCGAATTCAGCGAATCCAGGGAATTCAAGGAATTCAAAGAATTCCAGAATTTTAAAGAATTCGAGGATTTCAAACAATTCAAGGATTTCAAAGAATTCAAGGAATTCAGGAAACTCGTGGAATCCAGGAAATCCAGGGAATTCACGGAATTCAAATAATTCAAGAATTTAAGAATTTCCGATAATTCAAGGTTTTTGAAAGAATTCAAGGATTTCAAGGATTTCAAAGAATTCTAGAAATTCGAGGAATTCAGGGAAATCGCGGAATGTAGGCAAGTCTTACAATAGAAGAAACTTGTGGAATTCAGTGAATCCAGGGAATTCAAGGAATTCAAATAATTCAAGAATTTGAAAGAATTCATGTAATTCGAAGAATTCAAGAAATTCAAGGATTTCAAAGAATTCAAGGAATGTAGAGAAATGGTGGAATTCAGGGAATCCAGAAATTCAACGAATTCAATAATTTTGAAGACTTCAAGAAATTAAAAGAATTCAAGCGTTTGAAAGAAATTTGGTGAATTTTATTAATTGAGAAAATTTCGTGACTTTCAGTAATTGACCAAATGCAGAGAATTTATGGAATTCATCATATTCAGTGAATTTCAGGAATACAGAAAAGGCAGGTAATTTCAGGAATCCGGAAAATTCAGATTTCCTCAGTTTCGTCTTAGTGCTGATTCTCTTATCACATCATATTACATCATCATCACATCATATTACATCATCATCAATCATATTTCATGAATCATATTTCATCAATCATATTTCATGAATCATATTTCACCAATCAAATTGGGTAAAAATTCGGCTTTTTTGTCCAATGTCAAAAAAACTGCTTAGTGAAGATATTACAACAAAAAGAATGAAATTCAAATGTCTGAATCCACTTTTAAAGATTGCAGAATGTAGAAGAAAGAAACAATGCGGATGTCTCTGAGTTTCAGGAAGCTCAACTCTCATTGAAATTGTAATGATCGGGAATGCATAATGCTTGCTATGATAATCGAATTGAATGATCGAGTAGCAAGCAGCTCGGGACAAATTCGAGGGCAAATAAAATCCAACCAGCCAGCCAGCCAACCAGTTGATCCAATAAATCAAATGTGATGATGCAAATTCATCTTAAAGAAGTGCGCTATCGGTTAATTTGTACTCAAGTGCCAACGATGCTTATCAGTGTCAAATAATGACTTCGTTTAAGAGCCGCAGTCTTCTTTTTTCGTGGCGCAATTAATAAAGAAGTCGAGCGAAAGTCTCAAGGCTTCGAAGGGATCCCTTGAAAAATCGTTACGTTGTTGCCGATGCGATGCGATGTAACGATTGCAACAGTTTCGGTCCAGTTTTAACTCTCTTACAAAGCTCCAAGTACTTATTATCTTCATTCACGATCATTCTCGTTTCAAGATTAATTTCTTTTTTCGATCCCATTATTAACTTTGTTATCGAAAAATAAATTAGTTTATGAATTGATCATTGTACTGTAGGTATATAGGTATTGGGCTCAAGTCATTATGAAGTATTATGTAAATATATACATTATATTATGTAAATTATAAATAATTTTTAATTCACTTGAACTCCTTTGTTCTTTTGAATTCTTTTGAAATGCCTGGAATGCTTCTAAAACTCTTTCCAATTTTTTTTAATTCTTTTAACTTCCTTGAATTCTCTTAAATTCGTTTAATTCGTCTGTTCTTAAACTTCTTTGAATTTAAAAAAATTTCTTGCAGTGTTTTGAAATTCTTGCAATTCCCTGTACTATCTTCATTCCTTGAATGCTTGAAATTCCCTCAATTCCTTAAATTCGTGGAATTTCTTGATTTCACAGAGTTCCTTTAATTCCAAGGACTTTAAAATAATTCTAAGAGTTCAAAATAATTCACAATAATTGAAGAAATTCAGAACCTTGTGTCGATTCAGGACATTCATAGAATTGAAGGAATTCATAGAATTCGTGTGGAATTTATGAAACTGAGAGAGTTCAATGAATTCTAAAAATTCAAGTTATTCAAATAATTGCAAGGATTAAAAAATGCAAGCGATTCAAAGAATTCAAGGAATTCAAAAAATTCAAGATAATCGAGGAATTCAAGGAATTGAAGAAATTAAAAATTTTAAGGAGTTCAAAGATTTCAAGGAATTCCTTGGATTCAAGAAATTCAAGGAGTTCAAGGAATTGAAGGAATTCAGGGAACTCGTCGAATTCGGAGAATCCAGGCAATTCAAGGCATTCGAATACTTCAATAATTTTAAAGAATTCAAGGATTTCGAAGCATTCAAGAAATTCAAGAAACTCAAAGAATTCAAGGATTTGAAAGAATTCAAGGATTTAAAAGAATTCAAGGAATTCAATGAATTCAGGGAACTCGTGGAATTTAGGCTAGTCTTGGAATACAGGGAACTCGTGGAATTCAGTGAAGCCAGGAAATTCAAGGAATTCAAATAATTTAAGAATTTTGAAGAATTCAAGAAA
>CAKNYM010051630.1:172448-194928 GCA_932195095.1 Andricus curvator | reverse complement strand
AATATTTATAATTATGAAAAAAGATTTTTTTTTTTGCTTTTTTCATAATTATAAAAATTCAGGACGAGACCCACCTTTCTTAGTGCTTCTTATTTATTATCCCAAATTTTCAACTCGATGTGGCTATTCGTGTGCAAATAAATGAGGAAATAAGAAAAGTGACCCACTGATCACATGGCCTTAAGAACTCTAAATCGGTCACCCTGCCCCGGGTGCAGGTTGCAGGGTGACCGATTTAGAGTTCTGAACGTAATTTTTGCAAATTCGCAAAAACTTTCTCCTGAAGATTATTTTTTTAGTTATGAATTTTATTATTTGTTTGAGAATTTAACAATTTTCTTAAAAAGACATCATTTTTTTTTTGCAAATTCAACTGTTTTGTTAAAAATTCGTCTTCTTGGATTGAAAATTGAAACTCTTTTCGTATAATATTAACCTTTTGTTTAAAATTCATATTTTGTTGCTGATAAGTCAACTGAAATATTATTTTGAATGGAAAATATTTTTTCTAGAAATTTGTCTTTTTAATTTAAAAGTTCATCTTTTTTTAGTAGAAATATTGCATCTTTCTTGGACGAAAATGCAACTATTTTGTTGAATATTCAACTATTTCCTAGAAAATTTACTTTTTGTTTAAAATTTGTATTTTTCTGTTGAAAAGTCTATTGAAATCCTTTTGGATGAAAATTCAACTATTTTTTTGAAAATTTTTTTTTTTGATTTAAAAATGCACCTGTTTTAGTAGAATTTTCGCTTTTCTTGGAAAAAAATGAAACTGTTTGGTTTAAAATTCAACAAGTTTGTTGAAAAGTCATACTTTTTGGTGAAAAATTCAACTATTTAAAAAAAAAATTTTTTTATTAAAAATTCATCTGTTTTAAGAGAATTTTCATCTTTCTTGGATAAAAATGCAACTGTTTGGTTGAAAATAAAACTATTTTGTTAAAAAGTCATACTTTTGGTTGAAAATTCTGTTTTATTGAAAATTGAACCATTTCGTAGAAAATTTCCTTTTTGTTCAAAATTTAATTATTTTGATGATAATAATGTTTTCTATATGACAATTAATTGTTTTAACTGAAAATTTAACTCCTACATGTTTGGTTAAAAATTTATCTTCTTAAATTGAAAATTCGAATATCTGGTTTAAAATTCCTATATTTTATTGAAAACCTTTAAAACCTTTAAAAATTCAAATACTTGGTGGAAAATTCATGTACTTTGTTAAAAATTCATCTTATTGATTGAAAATGATACTTTTCTTATTTATAATTACTTTTTTTTAACTGGAAATATAACTTCCATTTTTTGTCGAAATTTATCTTTTTTGATAGAAATTTAATCTTCTTGGTTGAAAATTATTTCGTTGAAAATTTAATTTCATTGAAAATTATTTTTTGTTACTGGAAATTTAACTATTCTATTTTTAGTTGAAAATTTATCTGTTTTTGGTGAAAATTTAAATAATTGTTGAAAATCCGTCTTTTTTTTGCAAAAGACTTTATTTTTGGTAGAAAATTTATCTTTTTAGTTTGAAATGCATGTATTTGGTTGAAAATTAAATTTTTTCAGTTTAAGATTCATCATTTTAGTTAAAAATTCACTTTAACTATTACATTTTTTGTGGAAAATCAACTTTTTTTGATAGAAATGTAATCTTTTTCGTCAACAAATTATCTGTTTAGTAGAAAATTTAACTATTCTATTTTTTGTTAAGAACTAATTTCTTTCATTAAAAAAAAAACTGTTTAGTTGAAAACTCTTTTTTTTTTGTTAATAGAAAATTCATCTTTTGGATTGAAAAATCCACTATTTGAACAATATTTCATATTTTTGGTTGAAAATTCATCATAGTGATTAAAAAATAATTTCTTTGGTTGAAAATTCGTTTCATTTTAGTTGAAAATTAATTTTCTTAACTGAAGATATAACTCTGCCATTTTCGCTTGAAAATTTATATTTTTAGTTGAAAATTATTTTTGCTGAAAACTCGTTTTTTTTTTAATTTACTTTTCTATCTGCAAATTAAAACATTATATTTTTGGTTTGTAAATTTAGCCTTTTTAGTTTAAAATTGAATTATTTTGCTAAAAAATTAATTTTTGTTGTGAAAAAAAATATTAAAATTTTTTTTTTTTTTTTGGTTCAACATTTATTTTTCTGACATTTTAACTATTGTAATCTTGGTTGAAAATTGATTTTTTTTTAGATGAAAATTCTTCAAGTTTGTTGAAAATGAGTCTTTTTTGGTACAAAATTATTCTTTTGGGTTGAAAATTCAACTGACTGTTTGGTTAAATATTCATATTTTTGGTTGAAGATTCATGCAAAAAAATGATTTTTTGACAAAAAAAATATATAATTCAATTTTCAGTTCAAACAACCAATTTCCAACCAAAAAAAATTACATTTCTATCAAAAAAGGTAAATTTTCCACAAGACATGGAATAGTTAAAGTGAGTTTTCAACTAAAATGATGAATCTTCAATTAAAAAAAAAATTTAATTTTTAACCAAATTCATCAATTTTCAAGTGAAAAGATAAATTTTCTACCAAAAATAAAATAGTTAAATTTTCAGTTAGTAAAATAAATTTTCAACCAAAAAAAAAACGAATTTTCAACAAAATAGTTAAATTTGCAACCAAAAAGATGAATTTTCAACTAATGAGAAAACTCTTCTACCAAAAATAGACTGATTATCAAAAAAGAGTGGAATTTTCACCTAAAACTGACAAATTTTCAATTAAAAATAGAATAGTTAAATTTTCAGGACAAAAATTAATTTTCAATAAAATTAAAATAAATTTTCAACGAAATAGTATAATTTTCAACTAAGAACAATACATTTTCATCAAAAAGTTAAATTTTCGACAAAAAGTGTAACAGTTACATTTTTAGTTAAGAAAAATAATTTTAAATTAATTAATTAATTAATTTTAATTAATTAACTGAAATTTTAACTATTCTATTTTTAGTTGAAAATTTATCTGTTTTAGGTGAAAATTCAATTATTTGTTGAAAATTCGTTTCTTTTCTGGCTGAAAATTTATTTTACTAACTGAAAATTTAACTATTTTATTTTTGCTAGAAAATTTATCTTTTTAGTTGAAAATTCATGTATTTGGTCAAAAATTAAATTTTTTTTAGTTGAAGATTCATCATTTTAGTTAA
Organism: Andricus curvator; assembly: GCA_932195095.1. Lineage (NCBI taxonomy): Eukaryota > Metazoa > Arthropoda > Insecta > Hymenoptera > Cynipidae > Andricus > Andricus curvator. The sequence goes on along the minus strand of CAKNYM010051630.1, from coordinate 191,756 downwards.
TAATTCACTTAAGCTATTACATTTTTTGTGGAAAATTTACTTTTTTTGATAGAAATGTAATCTTTTTCGTTAAAGAATTATGTCTTTTGTAGAAAATTTAACTATTCTATTTTTTGTTAAGAATTCACTTTTTTAGGTTGAAAATTTCACCATTCGGTCAAAAATTCATATTTTTGGTTGAAAATTCTACATTCTTATTAAAAATTAATTTCTTTGGTTGAAAATTCGTTTCTTTTTAGTTGAAAATTATTTGTTTGAATTGAAGATGCAACCATTTCATTTTTGCTTGAAAATTAATTAATTTTTTTAAAATTTCGTTTTTTTTATTTCGAATTTACTTTCATAGTTGCAAATAGAAACATTTCTATTTTTTAATATTAAATTTACCTTTTTTAGTTGAAAATTTATATATTTTATTGAAATTTTTTTTTGTAGAAAATTCAATGAAAATTGAACTAATTTGTTGAGAATTGATTTATTTGCTTGAAAATTGATTGTTCCAACTTAAAATTTAATTCTTTTTTTGGTCGAAAAATCATTTGTTTTTATGAAAAAAAAAACTATTTTGTAAACAAAAAATTTTTGGCTGAACATTTATTTTTGCAACATTTTAACTATTCTATTTTTGGTTCCAAATTCAACCAACTATTTGGTTTAAAATTCAGATTTTTGGTTAAAGATACTTTGACTTCTTTTATCATTTGAATTTAGCGCCCTTTCCAATTTGAAATGATACACTTTCCCGGAAAATTTAAATAATGTAATTATTATTAATAATGATAGAAAATACGACTTTTTAAATCCCAATTCAAAATGCTCATAAATGCTCATTAAACTCTTAAAGCATATAAAGGTGGAGCATATTCTCGAGCATATTCTCATGGTCGTGAGAACTTCTCCAAGCATTCTAACTCTTTAGAATACTAATCCTGCGTAGGTAAATCGCTGGTCGCATACGCACGGTCGCACATTCACGGTCGTACATGCGCGGTCGTACATGCGCGGTCGTACATACGTGGTCGTACATACGCGGTCGTACATACGTGGTCGTACATGCAAGAATTCATCGCTGGTCGCACACACACGAATTTCTGTCATTGATTGTGGCGTGTGGGGCAGAGGACAAACAGAACGGTGGCTTTCTAAATTATTCAGAGGAACTTTTCCGAATGTGTGTGGAAGCGAGCTGTTGGGAGTTGCGACTGGGGAGGGAGGTCACAGGCAGTTGGGTAGATCTGGAATTCTAGATCTAGAGACTAGAAAATAGAGGTTTGGGTAAAGTGGAGGGACAGTACTTGAATAATCCAGTACACAGTAGATAATTCAGCTGATTCTAGATAAATAAATAGTCGGTATAGATAAATAAGAGAACAGTGTGTAAAATTTTTAACAGAGAATTTGTTGTAAAAGGATTGAAACAATTCGAAATTAAAAGTTAAAAATTTAATTATTTTAATCCAAAAATACGACTTTGCTGCCATAAAAGATGAATTTTTAATCCAAGAGGATGAATTTTCCACATAAAAATTGAATTTTCAACAAAAAGGAAGGAAGTTTTGGAAAAATACTTGAAGTTTTAACAAAATTAATTTTCAACACAACATTTGAATTTGCAACCCAAAAAGTTAAAATTTAACCAAAAGATGAATTCTTAACGAAAAATACAATAATTGCTATTTCAACAAAAAAAAACGAAAATATAACCAGTAATGAAAAAGTTGGATCTTCAGTGAAAAATTAATTTTTAACAAAGTAGTCAAATTTTGAACCAATGAAATGAATTTTCACCCCAGAATTTAAGATTTTTTAAGCAGAAGAAAAAAGGCGAATTTTATCTCAAACAGTTGAATTTTCAAGAAGAAAATATGAACTTTTAACAAAAAAGCTCATTTTCAACCAAAAAAGAGAAAATTTTAATCAAGAAGATTACTTTTATACCAAAAAAACACTAATTTAAAGATAAAATATCAATTTTCAACTAAAAATAGAAAAGTTTTAATTTCATCAAAGTTCAACTTTTACCCAAGTAGTTGAATTTTCAATAAAAAAATCAATTTCCAACAAAAAGTAGAATAGTTACATTTTTAGTTGAAAAAATTAATTTTCAAAAATAAAAAAACATTTTAAACAAGTTTGGTCAAAATTTCAATTAATGAGATGAATTTTCAAATTAATGATGAATCTTAATCTGGAATAGTTAAATTTTCCTTTTAAAAAATCAACTTAAAAGAACAAAACAAATCTCAACCAACCGAAAAATATTTATTTTTTGCAAATAGAAATAAATGTTTAAACTTAAAAGACAAAATTTTGAAAAAAATTGTAATTATCAACAAAAAAGTTCATTTTTAATCAAGGAAAATGAATTTTTAATCGAATAGTTGAATTTTCAACCAAAAAAGATTAATTTTCAATAAAAAATTAATTAGTTGAATTTTCAGACCGTTTTCGAATAAAAATTTAAATTTTTTATTTCAAAATTAAACAAATTGGTTGAAATTTCATGTATTTTGTTGATAATTCATCTTTCTTTTTTTATAAAATTAAACTTTTTTTCAAAAATAAACTTTTTGTTTAAATTTTAAATGCTTGGTTAAAAATTATTCTGTTTTGGATAAAGATTCAACTATTTGGTCCTAAAATTAAACTATTTGGTTCAAAATTAACTTTTTTCTGCAAACTCATATTTTCGATAAAAAATTAAACTACTTTGGTGAAAATTAAATTTTTTGTTCCAAAATAAACTATTTATTTAAAAGTTTACCTATTCTGTTAGAAATTTGTTTTCTTATGGGTCAAAATAGATTTTTTTTATTTAAAAAAAACACCTTTGGTTGAAAATGTTTGCTTTATAAGTAGAAAATTCAACTATTTGATAAAAAGTCATCATGTCAGTTAAAAATTAAATAATTTGGTAGTAAATTCAATTTTTTTATCAAGAATTCGTCCTTTTTAAGGAGAAAATTAATTTTCTTGGTGGAAAATTCATCTTTTTTGGTTGAAAATTCATCCTTTTTGAAGGAGTTGAAGATTTATCATTTCAGTTAAAAATTCAACTATAAATCAACTTTTAAAGAAAATTAAATTATTTATTTAAACATTCATTTTTTTTAGTTGAAAATTAATCTTCTTTGTAGGAAATTATTCCTCATTGGTTAAAAATTCTAATACTTGATTTAAAATTGAACTACTTTGTATAAAATTTGTATTTTTTGGTTGAGGATTTATCATTTTAGTTAAAAATTAAACTATTTAGTCGCAAATTAACTTTTTTGTTGAAAATCTATATATTTTTGGGTTGAAAATTCAGCTGTTTGGAAAAAAATTCGTATTTTTAGCTTGAAAATTCTACAATTTGGTAGAATATTAAACTATTTGGTTGAAAATTTTAATATTTTTGGTGGAAAATTATAATTTTTTGTTGAAAATTGAACCATTTATTTATTAATTTTTTTATCTGAAAATGTTGCTATTCCACCTTTGGTTGAAATTTTTTTTTATAAATTTCAAATTCAACTATTTGGTAGAAAATTCATCTGTTTGGATAGAAAATTGATTTTAATTGGTAAAAATCCATCATTTTAATTGAGGATTCAACTATTTTTATTTAAATTTGTGTTTCTTTATTGAATTCAACTAGATGATGATTTGTTTTCCTTTGTTGAAAATTAGTTTTTTTAATTGCAAATTTAACTCTTCAATTTCCGGTTGAAAACTTTTCTTTTTTGGTTCAAAATTCAAGACTCAAATGTAGCAGACAGGCGACCTGCCGCAGTAAGCCGAGCTGCCGCAGTAAGCTGGGCTGCCGCAGTAAGCCGAGCTGCCGTAGTAAGCCCAGCTGCCGCAGTAAGGCGAGCTGCCGCAATAAGCTGGGCTGCCGCGGGCAGTAATTTTAGCAGCGCTGACGTAGTTTATGGACGGCTCCTCAACACGCGTTCACACTCTCCAATGAAGCAGCGATTTATCGACTGTCTAGCATCAATGAGTGGATTACTCATCGTTTTTTTTTGCTAAATGAAATCAACGAGAAGCAATCGAGATTCAAAATTTAAAAAAATTTTAAATTAAATAATAAAATATGATATATCTCTCAAATATTTGCGAGTGTGTCGCCACTGCATTTATTCAAGAACTATCCCAAGCAAACTGCTATAGGTTGGCAGACAATCGATATTTCATTCATAAAGCTTCATTGTCGAGATACGAACAGAACCATCGGTTTAAAAACAACAGTACACTCTTTCTTTTTTTTTTTTTTTTTTTTTTGATTCACACTTCTTTTCCGGTTTGCATGCAAATGAAACAAGGTCAAGGCACAGAAGCGACGCTTAAAAAGAATCAAGAGCGAGCTTTCATTGTTAGTGGTATTAATTCTACCTCAGCAGCCTTGAATGAATGAGAAATATTTTAATTTAGGTACATTTTAAGGCCTCGGACTTACTTCAGAAATCGAAAACAGGGTTAATATTGTCACAAATTTAAAAAAATAGTGTCACAAATTTGAAAAATAGTATCAGAATAGTGTCATAAAAAAGATGACTTTGATAAAATAGTTGAATTTTGAACACAATAATTAAATTGTTAAAGATATAGTAATATTTTCAACCAAATAGTAGATTTTTAATAAAATAGTTACATTTTGCTTCCTCATAGAGGAAGCTTTGTAATGGTAACATTTTCCAAAAATTTTAAAATCATTTCATTATATCTTTCTCAATTTAAAAATGTCTAATACAATGTTCTAAGCAAATGTCCGGCTATGTGTATGCGGATGTGTGTGTGTATGCGGATGTGTGTATGTGTATGTGTGTGTGGATGTCAAAATTTTTGTGAACTCGATAACTTGAAAAAGGTTGAAGATAAAGTGATGAAATTTGAAGGGCTTATTTTCCACACTAATATCTTGAAACTGACCAAAGGAATTCTAAAAATATTAATTGCATTTTTTGTTAGCACTCAATAATATGTTAAAAATCGGTTTTTTATAGTAAAACTTTTTTCATTAGCATAATTCAAAGTTGATGCAAGAATATAAAAGATTCCTTGGTTCGAGACGAATCGCTTGACCTACAATATTGAAACATCTTATTAAAAAGAAGGGAAGTTAAGGTAATTCATATATTTTGAAAATCGGTTTTTGATAGTAAAACTTTTTTCATTAACATAATTTAAAGTTGATGCAAGAATATGATAGATTCCTTGGTTCGAAAGAAATCGATTGACCTATAACATTGATACATTTTATTGCAGAATAAGGAAGCTATGGTAATGCATAATATTGGAAAATACGGTTTTTTATAGTAAAACTTTTTTCATTAGCATAATTCAAAGTTGATGCAAGAACAAAAAAGATGTGTTGATTCGAGACGAATTATATTGACCTATAACGTTGATACATTTTATTGAAGAGTAAGGAAGCTATGGCAACGCATAATATTTGAAAATACGGTTTTTTATAGTAAAACTTTTTTCTTCAACGTAATTCAAAGTTGATGCAAAAATATAAAAGATTCCTGGGTTCGAGACAAATCAACTGACCTACAATTATAATTCATTTTATTAAAGAGTAGGGAAGTTATGATAATTTATGTATTTGAAAATCGGTTTTTTATAGTAAAACTTTTTTTATTAACATAATTCAAAGTTGATGCAAGAATATAAAACATTCGTTAGTTCGAGACGAATCGATTGACCTATTATATTAATACATTTTATTGAAGAGTAAGGAAGCTATGATAATGCATGATATTTGAAAATACGATTTTTTATAACAAAATTTTTTTCTTCAACATAATTCAAAGTTGATGCAAGAATATAAAAGATTCCTTGGTTTGAGACGAATCGATTTACCTACAATATTATCATGTTTTATTGAAGAGTAGGGAAGTAATGGTAATTTATATATTTTTAAAATCGATTTTTATAGTAAAAATTTCTCATTCTCATAATTTTAAGTTGATGCAAGAACAGAGAAGACGTGTTGATTCAATACGATTCGATTGACCTATAATATCAATACATTTTATTGAGGAGTAAGGAAGCTATGGTAATGCATCATATTTAAAAATACGGCTTTTTGTAGTAAAACTTTTTTCTTCAACGTGATTCAAAGTTGATGCAAAAATATTAAAGATTATTTGGTTAGAGAGGAATCGATTGACCTACAATTATAATACATTTTATCAAAGAATAGGGAAGTTATGGTAATTTATATATTTTTCAAATCGATTTTTATAGTAAAAATGTTCTCATTCTGATAATTTAAAGTTGATGCGAAAATAGAAAAGTTGTGTGAGTTCAAGACGAATCGATCGACCTATAACATTGATACATTTTATTGAAAAGTAAGGAAGCTAATATAATGCATAATATTTGAAAACACGGTTTTTTATAGAAAACCTTTTTTCACTAACATAATTCAAAAATTGATGCAAGAACAAAAACGATGTGTTGATTCCAGGCGAATTATATTGACCTATAACATTGATACATTTTATTGAAGAGTAAGGAAGCTATGGCAACGCATAATATTTGAAAATATGGTTTTTTATAGTAAAACTTTTTGTTCAACGTAATTCAAAGTTGATGCAAGAATATAAAAGATTTCTGGGTTCGAGACAAATCGGTTGACCTACAATTATAATACATTTTATTAAAGAGTAGGGAAGTTATTGTAATTTATATATTTTTTAAATCGATTTTTATAGCAAAAATTTTCTCTTTCTCATAATTTGAAGTTGATGCGCGTACAGAAAAGATGTGTTGATTCGAGACGAATCGATTGACCTATAATATTAATACATTTATTAAAGAGTAAGGAAGCTATGATAATGCATAATATTTGAAAATACGGTTTTTTATAGTGAAGCTTTTTTCTTCAACGTAATTCAAAGTTGATGCAAGAATATAAAAGATTCCTTGGTTCGAGACGAATCGATTGACCTACAATATTGATACATTTTATCAAAGAGTAGGGAAGTTATGGTAATTTATATATTTTTTAAATCGATTTTTATAGCAAAAATTTTCTCTTTCCCATAATTTAAAGTTGATGCGAGTACAGAAAAGACGTGTTGATTCGAGACGAATCGATTGACCTATAATAGTAATACATTTCATCAAAGAGTAAGGAAGCTATGGTAATGCATAATATTGGAAAAATCGGTTTTTTATAGGAAAAATTTTTTCATTAACATAATTCAAAGTTGATGCAAGAATATAAAAGATTATTTGGTTCGAGACGAATCGATTGACCTACAATTATAATACATTTTATTAAAGAGTTGGACAGTTATGGTATTTCATATATTTTTTTAATCGATGTTTATAGTAAAAACTTTCTCATTCTCATATTTTAAAGTTGATGCAAGAATTGAAAATATGTGTTGATTCGAAGCGAATCCATTGACCTATAATATTAATACATTTTATTTTAGAGTAAGGAAGCTATGGTAATGCATAATATCTGAAAACACGGTTTTTTATAGTAAACCTTTTTTCACTAACATAATTCAAAATTGATGCAAGAACGAAAAAGATTCCTTGATTCGAGGCAATTCGATTGATCTATAATATTATAACACTTTATTGAAGATTAAGGAAGTTATGCTTATTTACAATATTTGAATCATTTGTTTCAAACAGAAAAACTTTTTTCATCGACATAATTCAAAGTTGATGCATGAATAGAAAAGACTTTTGATCATAAATTTTCAAATAAAGTAATTCTGATAATTTTTGTAAATAAATCATAAAGCTGGGAAAGGGAAAGGGTGCGACAGAACTTTTTCCTTCCCTTTTCCAGCTCGAAAAATTATTATAATTTCGAACACAAAATATGATTTTCCTGATTTGTCTTCGCATTTAAAATAATTTTTGTATTATTTTGTAATTTTGGATCCAAAAGGACAAATTTTCAATCCAAAAGTACTAATTTTCAATGAAACAATTAAATTTTAAACCAAAAAAGATTACTTTAACAAAATAATTGAATTTTTTCAAAATAATTGAATTAAAAAAAATATATATATTACATTTTGAACCCAACAGTTGAACTTTCAACCAATAAATATAACTTTTCTACCATAAAAAATGAATTTTAGAAAAAAAAGGAAAAATTTTCAATAACAATTTAAAATACACATAAAAAAGACGAATTTACAAAAATAGTTGGATTTTCAACAAAATAATCCATTTTTCAACTAAATAGCTGAATTTTTGACCAAAAAGCTGAATTTTTAACGAAGAAAGATGAAATCTCAGCCAATTAAAATAAATTTTCTACCATGAAAGATGAATTTTCAATAAAAAAGGACGAATTTTCAACAGAACATTTGAATTTCGAACCAAAAAATGTGACTGAGCAAATAGATAAATGTCCAATAAAATAATTAAATATTTAACAAAATAGTTACATTTTCATCAAATAGTTTAAGTAAATTATTATCCAAGAAAAATGAATTTTGATTAATTAAAAATGAGATTTCTACCATAAAAGATGAATTTTAAATTAAAAAAAAAACAGAATTTTCAATAAAACAGTTGAATTTTAGACCACAAAGATGAATTTAACAAAAATATTTGGATTTTCAACAAAATAATTAGTTTTTAAGCAAAATAGTTTAATTTTCAACCGACAAAGATGATTTCTCAACCAATATGGTCGTTTATATTATATTGAAAAATGAATTTTTGAGTAAAAATTTTCTCATTCTCATAATTCAAAGTTGATGCGTGGATAGAAAAGATGTGTCGATTTGAGACGAATCGATTGACCTATAATATTGATACATTCCATTTCAAAATAAGAAAGCTATGGTAATGCATAATATTTGAAAACACTGTTTTTTGTAGTAAAACTTTTTTCTTCAACATAATTCAAAGTTGATGCAAGAATATAAAATATTCCTTAGTTCGACACGAATCGATTGACCTATAAAATGATTACATATTATTAAAGAGTAAGGAAGTTATCGTCATTTATATCATATTTAAAATCGATTTTTTATAGTAAAAATTTCTTAATTCTCATAATTTAAAGTTGATGCAAGAATATAAAAGATTCATTGATTCGAGACGAATCGATTGACCTATAATATTAATACATTTTATTAAAGAGTAAGGAAATTAAGGTTTTGGTTTGTCTATAATTAAAACTAGCTGTGAATTCGATCTCAAGTGTTTCCACTTTGTTTGCATTTATAATTATATGGTGCTCATTTCACGAGCACTTTGCTTCTCGTTAGCAAATGTATTTGCTTCCTCATAGAGGAAGCATTAGTTCTTTTTTTCAATAATAGACAAACTAAAGTCTTCATTTTAATCAATTTAAAAATAGAAATTTACAAAAAATACAAAATTACAAAATAATACAAACACTTTTTGAAATACAAAGACAAATCAGACAAATCAAATTTTGAATTCGAAATGATAATTTTTCGAGCTGGAAAAGGGAAGGGGAAAGTTCTGTCGCACCCTTTCCCTTTGCCAGCTTTATGATTTTTTTTTAATTTGTCAGAATTATTCTATTTGAAAATTTATGATCAAAAAATCTTTTCTATTCATGCTTCGTCAACTTTGAATTATGTCGATGAAAAAAGTTTTTCTGTTAGAAACAGATGATTCAAATATTATAAATGAGCATAACTTCCTTAATCTTCAATAAATTGTATTAATATTATAGATCAATCGATTTTCCCGGAATCAAGGAATCTTTTCCGTTCTTGCATCAATTGTAAATTATGTTAGTGAAAAAAGTTTTATTATAAAAACCCGTGTTTTCAAATATTAGGCATAACCATAGCTTCCTTACTCTTCAATAAAATGTATCAATGCTATAGATCAATCGATTCGTCTTGAATCAACACAACTTTTCTATTCTCGCATCAAATTTAAATTATGAGAATTAGAAAATTTTTAGTATAAAAATCGATTTTAAAAATATATAAATTACCATAACTTCCCTACTCTTTAATAAAATTTACTAATATTGTAGGTCAATCGATTCGACTCGAACCAAGGAATCTTTTTTATTCTTGCATCAACTTTTAATTATATTAAAGAAAAAAGTTTTACTATGAAAAACCGTATTTTGAAATATTATGCATTACCATAGCTTCCTTACTCGCTAATAAAATGTATTAATATTATAGGTCAATCGATTTGTCTCGAATCAGCACATATTTTCTGTTTTTGCATTAACTAATTAATTAATTAATTAATTATTAATTAATTAATTATTAATTAATTAATTATTTATTTATTTATTTATAATTTATTTATCATTAATTATGCTAAGGAAAAATTTTTACTATAAAAAACCGATTTTCAAAATATACAAATCACCATAACTTCCCTACACTTTAATAAAATATAATAATATTATACATAGGTCAATCGATTCGTCTCGAAGCAAAGCATCTTTTATATTCTTGTATCAACTTTCAATTACATCGAAGAAAAAAGTTTCACTATAAAAGACCGTATTTTCAAATATTATGCATTAACATAGCTTCCTTAATCTTCAATAAAATGTATTAATATTATAGGTCAATCGATTCGTCTCGATCCAAGGAATCCTTTATATTCTTGCATCAACTTTGAATTATGTTGAAGGAAAAAGTTTTACTATGAAAAACCGTATTTTGAAATATTATGCATTACCATAGCTTCCTTACTCTCAAATAAAATGTAATAATATTATAGGTCAATCGATTTGTCTCGAATCAACACATATTTTCTGTTCTTGCATCAACTTTTAATTATGTTAATGAAAAAATTTTTACTATAAAAAACTGATTTTCAAAATATATAAATTACCATAACTTCCCTACGCTTTGATAAAATATATTAATATTATAGGTCAATCGATTCGCCTCGAAGCAAGGAATCTTTTATATTCTTGCATCAACTTTCAATTACATTGAAGAAAAAAGTTGCACTATAAACAACCGTATTTTCGAATATTATGCATTAACATAGCATCCCTACTCTTTAATAAAATGTATTAATATTATAGTTCAATCGATTTGTCTCGAATCAACACATCTTTTCTATTTTCGCATCAACTTTCAATTATGAGAACGAGCAAATTTTTACCATAAAAATCGATTTTCAAAATATAAAAAATACCATAATTTCCCTACTCTTTAATAAAATGTTTTAATATTGTAGGTCAATCGATTCTTCTCTAACCAAGGAATCTTTTATATTTTTGCATCAACTTTGAATTATGTTGAAGAAAAAAGTTTTACTATGAAAAACCGTATTTTGAAATATTATGCATTACCATAGCTTCCTTACTCTCTAATAAAATGTAATAATATTATAGGTCAATCGATTTGTCTCGAATCAACACATATTTTCTGTTCTTGCATCAACTTTTAATTATGTTAATGAAAAAATTTTTACTATAAAAAACTGATTTTCAAAATATATAAATTACCATAACTTCCCTACGCTTTAATAAAATATATTAATATTATAGGTCAATCGATTCGCCTCGAAGCAAGGAATCTTTTATATTCTTGCATCAACTTTCAATTACATTGAAAAAAAAATTTTCACTATAAACAACCGTATTTTCAAATATTATGCATTAACATAGCTTCCTTAATCTTCAATAAAATGTATTAATATTATAGGTCAATCGATTCGTCTTTAATCAATACAACTTTTCTATTCTCGCATCAACTTTGAATTATGTCAATGAAAAAAGTTTTACTATAAAAAACCGATTTTTAAAATACATTAATTACCATAACTTTCCTACGCTTCAATAAAATATATTAATAGTATAGGTTAATCGATTCGTCTCGAACCAAGGAATCTTTTATATTCTTGCATCAACTTTGAATTATGTTAATAAAAAAAGTTTTACTCTAAAAATCCGATTTTCAAAATATATAAATTACCATCACTTCCCTACGCTTCAATAAAATATATTAATATTATAGGTCAATCGATTTGTCTCGAAGCGAGGAATCTTTCATATCCTTTCATAAACTTTCAATTATATTGAAGAAAAAAGTTTTAATATAAAAAACCGTATTTTCAGATATTATGCATTAACATAGCTTCCTTAATCTTCAGTAAAATGTATTAATATTATAGGTCAATCGATTCGTCTCGATCCAAGGAATCTTTTATATTCTTTCATCAACTTTGAATTATGTTAACGAAAAAAGTTTTACTATGAAAAACCGATTTTTAAAATATTATTAAGTGCTAAAAAAAATGCAACAAATATTTTCAGAAATCCTCCAAATTTCATCAATTTATCTGCAACCGTTTTCAAGTTATCGTGTTCACAAAAAAGTGTGATATCCACACGTCCACACACACACACATCCGGATAATTGCTTAGAACATTGTATTAGACATTTCTAAATTGGGGAAGGTCCAATTAAATGAATTTAAAATTTTTGAAAAATGTTACTATTACAAAGCTTCCTCTATGAAGAAGCAAAATTAAACTGTTTTCATGAAAAATTGATTATTTCATTGTAAATCTAATCATTATCATTAAATTTATCTTCTCATTCTAAAATTAAACTCTTTTATTGAGAATTCGTCCTTTTTTATTGAAAATTCACCTTTCTTGGTTGTAAATTCAACTATTTGGTTAAGAATTAAATTGTTCTCTTTGAAATTCAACTATTTTGTTAAAATCATCTTTTTTTTTTGTCTGAAATTCAACTCTTTTGTTGAAAATTCGTCCTTTTAGATTGAAGATACATCTCCTATGGTAGAAAAGTCATCTTCTCATTGGTTGAAAATTGATCATTTTTGGCTAAAAATTCAGCTATTGGATACAAATTAAACTGTTTTAATGAAAAATTAATTAATTTGTTGAAAATCAAATAATTATTGTTGAATTCATCTTCTCATTATAAAATTAAACTCTTTTATTGAAAATACGTCCTTTTTTTATTGAAAATTTGTCTTTTTTTATTGAAAATTCATTTTCCTTGGTTGCTAATTCAACTATTTGGTTGAGAATTAAATTATTGTGTTTTAAATTCAAATATTTTGATAAAATCATCTTTTTTGGTCTAAAATTCAACTCTTTTGTTGAAAATTCGTCCTTTTAGATTGAAGATACATCTCCTATGGTAGAAAAGTCATCTTCTCATTGGTTGAAAATTGATCATTTTTGGTCAAAAATTCAGCTATTGGATAAAACTTAAACTGTTTTAATGAAAAATTAATTATTTTGTTGAAAATCTAATTTATTATTGTTGAATTTATCTTCTCGTTCTAAAATTAAACTCTTTTCTTGAAAATTCGTCCTTTTTTATTGAAAATTAACTATTTGGTTAAGAATTGAATTATTCTCTTTGAAATTGAACTATTTTGTTAAAATCATCTTTTTTGGTCTAAAATTCAACTCTTTTGTTGAAAATTCACCTGTTTTGTTGAAAAAATTCGTCCTTTTGGAATAAAGGTGCGATTTTGGGAATGAAGTGCGTCCCTGGAGCGAAGCGAAGGCGTAGGAAGGTACGATGTCAGATGAGAGAGTTGGGGGCTCGTAAGGGGGTGGAAACGGGACTGGTGGAGTTCTGGCGATGCGATGTTAGAGGAGGTGGAGAAAGAGGAGTGGGTGGCGGAAAAGCAGGAGAACGAGGGCTGAGTTACCGAGGACTCGCCGACTCGGGACGGGATCCAGTCCCCTTTTCTGGACTCACACCCCTGTATCTCGACCCCATCCTTTCCAACTCGGTTCCCCCAATCCCCCTAGACACGGCACATTTTGCCCAGAGTGTTGCTCTGCCTTCCTTCCTTCCTTCGATTTTGTATAACCACGCTAATATCACCGAAACTTTTACAACGCGCTGGTTTTCAATTCAGATTGAATACCGATTCCCGAGGGTTTCCGTTTGTCGTTTATCGCCTAGTTCTGCCCCCGAAAGAACTCCTCAACTCGGCAACTCTCAAGAACTTCCCAAGCGTGTAAATTAGGGCTATTCTCAATCCAATTTGCATTTAGAATCACCAATTTTTATTCTATTTCACTCCGGCCTGAGATTGCAGAGAGACCTTATTTTTCAGGGGAAGAAAGCATTATATTGTTTTTTAAGTAATTTTTTTTGGTTCATCAGTTTGCTAGAAAATGGAAACGACTAAAGAGCTATACTACTATACTGCTATACTCGTATACAGCTATAATGCTATACTAATATACTGCTATATAGCCATACTACTATACAGCTATACTACTATGTAGCTATACTACTATACTAATTTAGAGCTATACTACTATACAGCTATACTACTATACTAATTTAGAGCTATACTACTATACAGCTATACTACTATATAGCTATACTACTATACTAATTTACAGCTCTACTACTGTATGATATACTGCTGTACTGCTATACTGCTTTACAGCTATACCACTATACTGCTATACTGGTATACTGCTATACAGCTATACTGCCATACTGCTATAGAGCTATACTACTATACTAATTCACAGCTATACTACTATACTTCTATACTACTATACTGCTATACTGTTATACTGCTTTACAGCTACACCACTGTACTAGTATACTGGTATCCTGCTATACTGCTATACTGATATACAGCTATACTACTACACTGCTATACTGCTATACTACTTTACAGTTTACAGCTATACCACTATACTACGATACTGGTATACGGCTTTACAGCTATACTGCTATACAGCTATACTACTGTACTGCTATACAGCTATACTACTATACAGCTATACTACTATACTAATTCACACCATAAAAACTTAATTGAAAAAGAAATTGCCATTAGTTAAAGTAAGATTGTTCAGTCATATTTTTTACTAAACATTTGTATTTTTACCCAAAAAATATGAAATTTAGTTTATCGAAAAAAAAATTTTGAAGCCAAACAGCCAAAAGAACGAATTTTTAACAAAAAAGTTACTTTTCAACCATGTTTAGACTTTCTACCAAAATAGTTAAATTTTTAACAAAATACATGAATTTTCAACCAAATAGGTGAATTGTCGTACCAAAAATATTAATTTTTAACAAAAAAGTTAATTTTCAACCAAATAGTTAAATTTTCTACCATTTTAAAACCAAAAAGGCAAACTTTCTACAAAAGAGTGAATTTTTCAACAAAAAAGTTAATTTTCGAAAAAATGTGTACTTTTAACTAAAATACTTGAATTTTTAAAAATACATTAATTTTCAGAAATGATTGAATTTCCATACCGAAAATATTAATTTTCAACCAAAAAGTTAATTTTCAACCACATAGTTAAATGTTTCACCATTTAAAAAAAAGACAAATTTTTAACAAGAGTTTAGATTTTCAATAAAAAAGTTAATTTCCAAACAAATTTTGGAATTTTCTATCATTTTCAAACTAAAAAGACGAATTTTCAACAAAAGAGTTGAAATTTTCAATAAAAAAGTTAATTTTCAACCAAATAGTCGAATTTTCTAGTAAAATACATGAATTTTCAACCAAATAGGTGAATTTTCATACCGAAAATATTAATTTTTAACAAAAAAGTTAATTTTTAACAAAAAAGTTAATTTTCAACCAAATAGTTCAATTTTCTACCATTTTACAACCAAAAAGGCAAACTTTCTACAAAGGAGTTAATTTTTCAACAAAAAAGTTAATTTTCGACAAAATTTGTACTTTTTACTAAAATACTTGAATTTTTAATAAAATACATTAATTTTCAGAAATGATTGAATTTTCATACCCAAAATAATTATTTTCAACAAAAAAGTTAATTTTCAACCACATAGTTAAATGTTTCACCATTTTCAAACCAAAAAGACGAATTTTTAACAAAAGAGTTTAGATTTGCAATAAAAAAGTTATTTTCCAACCCAATTTTTGAAATTTCAACAATTTTTGAACCAAAAAGACGAACTTTATACAAAAGAGTTAACTTCCCAACAAAAAAGTTAATTTTCGACAAAATTTGCACTGTCTACCAAAATCCCTAATTTTTTCACAAAATACATGAATTTGCAACCAAATGGTTGAATTTTCACGCCAAAAATATTAATTTTCAACAGAAAAGTTAATTTTGAAGCAAATAGTTGAATTTTCTACCATTTTCAAACCAAAAGGACTAATTTTCAACAAAAAAGTTAACTTTCCATCAAAAAAGTTAATTTTCGACAAAATTTGTACTTTCTACCAAAATGCTTGCATTTTCAACAAAATATATGAATTTTCAACCAAATAGTTGAATTTTCTACCATTTTAAAACAAAAAGGCGAACTTTCTACAAAAAAGTTAATTTTCGACAAAATTTGTGCTTTTCACTAAAATACTTGAATTTTTTAAAAATAAATTAATTTTGAGAAATTATTCAATTTTCATACCGAAAATATCAATTTTCAAGAAAAAAGTTAATTTTCAACCACATAGTTAAATGTTTCACCATTTAAAAAAAAAAGACGAATTTTTAACAAAAGTTTAGATTTTCAATAAAAAAGTTAATTTCCAACCAAATTTTGGAATTTTCTATAATTTTCGAACCGAAAAGACGAACTTTCTACAAAAGAGTTAACGTTCCAACTAAAAAGTTAATTTTCGACAAAATAGTTGAATTTTTGATCATTTTCAAACTAAAAAGACGAACTTTCTACAAAAGAGTTGAAATTTGCAATAAAAAAGTTAATTTTCAACCAAATTCCTGAATTTTCTATCATTTTCGAATCAAAAAGATGAAATTTTTACAAAAGAGTTAACTTTCCAATTAAAAAGTTAATTTTCGACAAAATTTGTACTTTCTACCAAAATACTTAAATTTCTCCCAAGATAGATGAATTTTTAACAAAATGGTTGAATTTTTATATCGAAAATATTAACTTTCAACAAAAAAGTTAATTTTCAACCAAATAGTTGAATTTTCTACCATTTTCAAACCAAAAGGACTAATTTTCAACAAAAGAGTTAACTTTCCAACAAAAAAGTTAATTTTCGACAAAATTTGTACTTTCTACCAAAATGCTTAAATTTTTAACAAAATATATGAATTTTTAACCAAATGGTTCAATTTTCATACAGACAATATTAATTTCCAACCAAAAAGTTAATTTTCAACCAAATAGTTGAATTTTCTACCATTTTCAAACCAAAAGGACTAATTTTCAACAAAAGAGTTTAAATTTTCAATAAAAAAGTTAATTTTCAACCAAATAGTTGAATTCTCTAGCAAAATATTTGAATTTTCCACCCTCCAACAAAAAACGAATTTGAAAGAAATGAGTTCAATTTTTAACGAAAGATGAATTTTCAACTAAAATTATAAATCTTTAACCAAACAACTAAATTTTTAATAAAGTAGGTGAACTTTCAAAAAAAGAAAACAGAAAACACAAATTTAAAAAAAAAGATGAAGCCTCTTAAAAAATTTTTTACCAAAGGAGATGAGTTAAACTTTCTACCAAAATAGTTGAATTTACATTTGAATCAAAACAAAAAAAAACTAAATTAATTTTCTATCAAAATCGTTGAATTTTAAGCCAATAAAATTTGGTTTTGTTTAACAAAAGATATAAATTTTGAAACGAAAAAGCCTAAGTTTGAACCAAGAAAGAAAAAAAAATCTCCACTAAATTGTTGAGTTTTCAAACAAAGAAGACTAGTTTTCTACATAAAAGTTGCATTTTCAAATTAAAAATATGAATTTTTCACAAGAAAATTACTTTTCAACCAAATAATATAATTGAATTCGTAACAAAATGCACGAATTTTCAACAGAAATAGATGAATTCTCAACGAAAAATATAATATTTGATATTATTTCAATCAAAAAAGATTTTAAGTTGAAGTCAAAAACAGTTGAATTTTACACCAAACAAAATTTTCTGTTAACAAAATAAATTTTCAAGCAAAGAAAATGAATTTTCAACAAATTAGTGGAATCGGCAACCAACAGAAATTAATTTTCAACCAAAAAGATTAATTTTTCACCAAAAAAATTAAGTTTCGGCAAAATAATATGAATTTTCAACAAAAAAGACAATTTTTCGGCTAAAAAGTATATTTTCAACCAAAAAAAATCAATTACCCACAAAGCACATGAATTTTAAACCAAAAAGATAAATTTTAATGAAGAATAATTTCCTACCAAAAAAAAAGACGAATTTTCAGCAAAATACATGAATTTAAACCCAAGCGGTTGAATTTTCAACTAAGAACAATCAATCTTCAACCAAAAATAGAAAAGTTGAATTTTCAAACAAGGAAATGAATCCACCCTAAAAATTAATTTTTAACAAATTAAAGGAACTTTCAACCCAGTAGTTGAATTTTTAACCAATAAAATTAGTTTTCGACCACAAAGGACGAATTTCCAAACAAATACAAGAATGTTCGACTAAAAACTTGTAATTTTAACTAAAAAGTTTACATTTTCAACAAATAATGGAAGGGTTAAATTTTCAGTTAAGAAAATTAATTGTTAAACAGAAAAAAACGAATTTTCGATAAAATAATTACATTTCCAACCAAATAAATGAATTTTCAATTGAATATGAATTTTTTTGATAATTCATATCAAAAATAGCCCAAGATTATTAATGTAGCTTATGGACGACGTCTTAGTTTGAATCAGTTAAAAAAAACCTATTTAAAAAAATTGAAGGTAGAAGCTATAAAATAAGGTATTTCTCTTACTATATCCTAAAACCTATTTTTTTCAAATGATAAATATTGAAATAAATTTATAGAACAAAAAAATGATAAAGTCGACCCTGCGACCTCCAAAGTCCTCGGCCCCTGGCTACTCCGCCGTACCGTTAGGCGAGTCTGTTATTCCCTTTCTCCCTCGGTTTCGTTACTTCCATCCTGTTCCACCCTCTTCTTCCACCCTTCACTCACACCAGAGCGCAAACCCAAGGGTTGAAACCACCCCCGCCTCTTTCTCTGTTCTAGTGGCAGCTAGGCTGGCAGGGGGTGCACGTCAACGTCTTACACTATCGTCCCGAACAAACACCCCCAAACCACCCCTTCAACCTTCGAGCATCCTACGCTCGACTACTATACGAGCAAAGGGGTGCGCAGGTCGACTAAAGAGCAGCCTCACCTAACTGCACGAAAGTAAAAAAGCCATAGGGGTCAAGCTTAATTGATCATACCCCTCCAAACTTTGTCAATTTCGCCAAGCCTTTACTTTTTTATCAACTATACTACTATACTACTATAGAGCTGTATAGCAGTATAGCGTTTAAAGTATGCCTATACTACCATACTACCATACTACTATGCTACTATACTACTATACTACTATACTACTATACTACTATACTACTATACTACTATACT
>CAKNYM010051630.1:160645-170740 GCA_932195095.1 Andricus curvator | reverse complement strand
CGAGACGAATCGATTGACCTATATTATCAATACATTTTATTGAAGAGTAAGGAACCTATGGTAATGCATAATATTTGAAAATACGGTTTTTTATAGTAAAACTTCTTTTCATTAACATAATTCAAAGTTGAAGCAAGGATATAAAAGATTCCTTGGTTCGAGGAGAATTGATCGACCTATAATATTAATACATTTCAATGAAGAGTAAGAAAGATATGGTAATGCATAGTATTTGAAAACACGGTTTCTTTATAGTAAAACTTTTTTCTTCAACCTAATTCAAAGTTGATGCAAGAATATAAAATATTTCTTGGTTCGAGACGAATCAATTCATCTACAATTTTAATACATTTTATTAAAGAGTAGGGAAGTCATGGTAATTGATATATTTTTGAAATCGGTTTTTTATAGTTAAACTTCTTTTCATTAACATAATTCAAAGTTGAAGCAAGGATATAAAAGATTCCTTAACTCGGGACGAATCGATTGACTTATAATATTAATACATTTCATTGAAGAGTAAGGAAGCTATGGTAATGCATAATAATTCAAAATACTGTTTTTTATAGTAAAAATTTTTTCTTTAACTTAAATCAAAGTTGATGCAAGAACAGAAAAGATGTGTTGATTCAAGACGAATCGATTGAACTATCATATTAATACATTTTATTGAAGAGTAAGGAAGCTATGGTAATGCATAATATTTGAAAATACTTTTCTTTCATAGTAAAACTTGTTTCTTCAACGTAATTCAAAGTTGATGCAGGAATATAAAATATTCTTTGGTTCGAGACGAATCGTTCGACCCACAATTATAATAAATTCGATCAAAGAGTAGGGAAGTTATGGTAATTTATATATTTTTAAAATCGATTTTTATAGTAAAAATGTTCTCCTTCTCATAATTTAAAGTTGATGCGAGAATAGGAAAGTTGTGTTGATTCAAGACGAATCGATTGACCCATAAAATTGACATATTTTATTGAAGAGTAAGGAAGCTGTGGTAATGCATAATATTTGAAAACAGAACAGTTTTTCGACTGCAAATTGAAGCATTGAACATTTTGAAATTAAAAGCCGAAAAACTGCAAAATTTTAGCTTCTATACATTTTACAGTCAAAAGATAAAAAAAATAGAAATCCACACCATCAGTTTCAATGCTATGGATTGAAGAGTGAATCAAAAAAATTATAAATTTTCAAAATTATATCATTTTAGGCAATTTTAAGCTAGAAACATTAATTTATATATTGAAATTTGTTTTGAAATCTTTTTAAATATTCACTCAAAAATTTGCTTTAAAAAATCATTAAAAAATTTTCGAGGAATATAATAAGAATTTTATTATCTTGGAACTCTAATTTTTCCTACAATTTTTTGAAAATCCTTCAGAAGTAAAAAAAAATAGCTTAAAATCATCCAAATTATTTTTTGAAAAATTTGAAACTCTAATTAAATATAGTTCGTAAATTAATTTTTCAAACAAAAATTATTACTTTTTCTAGGAATTTCGATGGAAATTTTTATTCGTTCAAAACCTTTCAAAATGGTTAAAAAGCTTATAAATTTTGTGTTCGAAATCCTCAAAAATGTACATTGCGTTTGAAATGTTTTGAAATCTTTTCACGTTTTTAATTATTTTGAAATTTTTTCAAAACTTCTAGATATATTTTAAACTGAATCGATTATTTTCCAAATTAACAATTATTTAATTTTCATTTGTCAATAAAAAATGTTTTTTTAATCTTCTTAAATATTCTCTAAAATTAATTTTTCTAAATAAAAAATCATTTTGAATTTTTCCAGCAAACTTAAGAATTTTTTCATTTTCTTAAAACCTTTAAAGATCCTCAGAAAGCTTCAAAATTTTATTTCGAAATCTTCAAAAATCTAAATTTAGTTTTTTATTTTTCGAAATCTTTTAAATTAAATTCTTCAGTTTTTAATATTTGATTCATAATTACTTATTTCAAATGAAAACTTATTATTATACTTATTCTCAAACAAAAGGATATTAAAATTTAACGAAAAACAATTGAATTTTCAAGCCAAAAAATACTCTTTTATAAGAAATTTACATTTTTTAATTAAATTCATTTTCAACTAGTTATAAATAATAATAAGCAGGATAATAATAATTTTCATTAGTAAAATTTGCAGTTAAAAAAATTATTTCTAAACCAGAACAGATGAATTTTCAACGAAAATTATAAGCCTTAAAAAAAAAAATGCTGGTTGAAGATTTATCATATAAGTTGAAAATTCAACTACTTAGTTGTTGAAAATTTAACTTTTTTGTAGAAAATTCTTCTTTTTCGCTTGAAAATTTAACATCTTGGAAAATTGAAACATTTGGTTGAAAATTAATTTCTTTCTGAAAATTCATATTTTTGGTTGAAAATTTAATCATTTTGGTAGAAAAAAAAACTATTTGGTCAAAGATTAAACTATTTGAAAAGTTAACTATTTAGTACAAAAATAAGTTATTTGTTGAAAAAATATATTTTCGGGTTCAACATTTAATTGTTTGGTAGGTAATTCGTCTTTTTGGCTTCTAAATTCCACAATTTTGTGGAAAATTCTTCTTTTTTTAGTACATTAATTTTTTTGGTGAAAAATTTACCTTTTTGGTTAATTTTTGGTTCATTGTTTGAAAGTTGAACTAATTTGTTAAAAATACATTTTTTTAAGATTCACCTCTTTTATTAAAAATTAATTTTTTTTTTAAGATTCATCGCTCTATTTAAAAATTCATCTCTTAGGTTGAGGATTGAACTATTTTCTTAAAAATTCGTATTTCTTCGAGGAATTGAATTTGTTAAAAATTCTTTTTTTTTGTTAAAAAGTAATTTTTTAAACTGAAAATTCAACTATTCCATATTTGGATGAAAACTAAACTTTTTTCGTCAAATATTTATCTCTTTGGTTGAAAATTCAGCTATTTTTTTTAAAGATTCGATTAATTTGAGGAAGATTCAATTATATTGTCAAATAATAAATTTAAAAAAACTCAAATAAAATAGCTTAAGTTTTAACTAAAACGATGAATTAAAAAATAAATAAATAAATAATAATAATAATAATTTTCAACAAAGTAATTCAAATCTTAACCAAGTAGTAAAATTTTCAATAAAAAAGAATGAATTCTAAAAAAAAATTTAATGATTGATATTTTACCCCAATGAGATCTAGATTTTTAATAAAAACTGTTTATATTTGAAAAAAAAAAAATTAAATGAAGAAACATTTTAATTCAAGCAAAAGGGTGAATTTTCGAACAAGAAGATTAATTTTCTACTAATAGACGATTTTTCAACAAAATACATAAAATTTCAGTCAAATTGTTGAATTTTCAGTTAAAAAAATATCAATTTTCAAACAAAATTTGAATAGTCAAAATTGTTAGTTTAAAAACATAAATTTTCACTCATAATAAACAAATTTCTTACAAAATAAATTAATTTTCAAATAAAATTATGAATCATTAAACAAAAAAATAATTTATGAAAAACCTAGTTTATCTTTCACTAGCTGAATTTTTAATTTAAAAAAATGAATTATCGACGAATAGTTGACATTTCAACCTAAAAAGACCAAATAGTTAAAATAGTTAAAATTTTATTTAAAAAGATCAATTTTCGACCAAAAATGAAATAGTTTAATTTTAAATAAAGTAAATTAATCTTGAAATTAAAAAAAAAATTCAGAAAATAGTTCAATTTTCACCAAAACGATGAATTTTTATTTAAAATGATGGATCCTCGACCAAAAAAAAATTAATTTTCAACAAATTAGCTCAACCTTCAATCAAGTAGTTGAATTTTCAATAAAAAAGACGAATTTTCTACCAAAAATGTAATAGTTGATATTTGAACCAAAAAAGATTTTCATTTTAAATAAAAAACAACCGAAAATATTAATTTCGAACCAAGGCTCATTTTATACCAATAAATACGAATTGACCTAATCTGCAACTTTCAGTATATTAATCAGTCATTTATGGTTAATTTAACTCATTTATCAAAATGTGAGAATTAAGTGAAGAATTTTAAGTCACAAATTATTGAACTATTTTACAATAGCAGACCAATCAGGTATGGTGAAAGTATCGGATAGAAATTCCTTCCGAACCAATCCGAATCATTCCGGAATCTGTATCCGAACCAATCCAAGTAAATTCGAACCAATCCGAAAAAACTTCTACATTTCATTTCACCCAAATCCTTTAAAAATTAATCCGACTCAATCCGGTTCAATCCGAACTCCAAAACGAACCAATCCGAAACAATTAGAACCAAAGTTTCAATCCAAATGAATCCGAATCAATCCGAACTCGGATTGATATACACTGAATTTTCAATCCGAATGAATCCGAGTTCAGATT
Organism: Andricus curvator; assembly: GCA_932195095.1. NCBI lineage: Eukaryota > Metazoa > Arthropoda > Insecta > Hymenoptera > Cynipidae > Andricus > Andricus curvator. Next base: position 166,355 of record CAKNYM010051630.1, on the reverse strand, counting down.
CATTCGGATTGAAAATTTGGTTCGGATTTATTCGGATTGGAAGTTTGGATTGAACCGGATTAAGTCGGATTAATTTTTGACCTATTTGGATCGAACGCAATTTTTTCCGATTGGTTCGAATTAACTCGGATTGGTTCGGATACAGATTCCGGAATGATTCGGATGACTTCGGATTGGTTCGGAAGGAATTTCTATCCGATACTTTCGCCATCTAAATTGTTGAAACTCTCACCCAATCTAATTACCCCTATCTTACTCAAACCCCAGAATTCACATTTTTCCTTAAGAAAGTTCTCCTTGGGTGTTTAGAAAGGATATTCGCATCGGAGAGGGTTGTTTTTTCACAAAGAAAAAGCTCCCTTCAAAAAGCCCCGCTCCCCATCACCTGAGCGAGGTGCGCTACAGTCGCACCCACTGTAGCACTTTTCCTCGTATTACTTAGCCGAGGATATAGCCTGCACTGTGTTGGCTATATCTCAGAGTAGAAACCACCCTTGGTGCGCGTATCATCCCCTTTCCGCCTCCACCCCTCGCCATTTCCAACCCTCCGCCGTTCCCGACACACTCTGTTTCCCCCAATTCCACCCCCAACCCCTGACACTCTCGTTCTCTTGCTTCTATCCGGCGCTCCAACCCCCTGTCGTTTCCCCCCTTCCCCCCGACAACCCCTCACCCTCCTCGTTCATCCCCCAACCCCCAAACCACCCCGACGAAGGTGGGTGCGCCCTACTGGCGCCTGAATCATCCCGCCCGAGGCCGAGTTGGGGGTGGCTGACTGAGCCAAGGGTTTCGGGCTTGGTACCCGAGGGGGGTGCTGGTTGGCAGGGAAACGGGGGTGCTTCAGGGTGGTAGGTGGGGAAGGGGGTATATTCGAGTTGAAGGTACGTACCCGTCAGGTTGAAAGGGGGTCGCCTTGAAACGAGGCCTGAACCGAGGGAAGAGAGAACGAGGGTGCAAAAGGGGTGGAGGCAGGGGGGTAAGGCTTCACTAATTATTTTTTGTCGGTCGCACGGCAGGGGTGCGCCTGCCGGCAATGACTGAAATTAAATGAATGAGTACTCGCGAGAGAAGGAAGAACTCCAAATGGAAAGGGGTGTTACGTTTCCCCCTCAAATACCACCCAAGCCCTACCCCCTTATTCTAAGAACGGAGGTGAAGTCAGGTCAGATGAGGCTGTTTATCATCGGGACTTTTAAAAAATTATTTCGATTTCTAGAGGGGAGATGGGCCACAGTGGATAATTGGGTAATTTTCTAACTTTTTAGATCTTGCCTCTCAGGATTGATATTTGGATGGAGATTCTAAAATAACTAGAGGAGTTTGAAGAAGCTTGGGCGTAAAATATAAGAGAGGAGGTGAAATTATCAAAAGTGAAAAGTAACGAACCCTCCAAGCCATTAATGTCTGTGTCCTGGGGTTGTGTTTGGGGACGAGGGGAGACAAAGATAAATTAACTAATAATGTAAGTAGGCGATGAGTGCTGACAAGGATAAATCTTTTGATTTATTAATTGTTTTCCATGCAAAATATTAGTTTTGAAATTATCTTCAAGGATTTTTAAACCAAGGTAGGAATTGTTATCCACTGTGAACAATATGCCTTCAGAACGAGTTTAGTCTGTGAATAAGGAACAGTAGATAATAGACAGAATGTGACCTTCTTCAAAGGTCTTAAGAGACCAATTGAGTGACGTTTTCTCGAGACGCAGAGCGAATCACAAAATAAAATGCAAACAAAGCTCGTTGGGGAAAGTCTTTCACGGACGAGGGTCGGCGATTCATCTCTTTATTATTCGGGAATTAGTAACCCCATTTCACCCGTTCGTTTTCTCCGTTCACTTTCATTCCCTCTTTTTCGCTTTTCGCTCTCAGTGTTGTTCTTTTTTTCTATTTTTTCTTTTCGTTTAGTTTTCACGTAACTTAAACTCTTCTAATGGAACAATTATGGAAAAATAAGAAGAGGCTTGGAAAGAAGGTAAAATAGCCTTCCTCAATTTGTGTCCTCTTAACTACCTTTCCTCAGCATCACTCACCCCAACCCCCATCTCACTCTGTTTACTGTCACAGATCCCTCATCACTTATTCACTTCCACTCCATTATTTCCCTTATCCCAATATATCCCAACCTCCTTCCTACCCTCGATTTCTCCTCATTCCTTTATTTCCACAATGTCTCTCTCTCCCAAGATTATCATTCTTTTTTCCACACCTTTCTTGCTACTCTAACAACCCTTTTTTCCACTCTCCTCCCTCTGGTCTCTCTCAGGTTAATATCATATATCCCCTCCTCTAAAACCATGACCATTTCCCCTTTTCCACTGCCATTTCTTCAAATTAGAAGCAGCAGTATATATCTCCTCCTTCTCCATTATATACCTTGTGCGAAGATTTTTCTTTCCCTCTCCACTACTAACTCCCCATTTCTCCTTATTCCTTTATTTACACCCTATCTCCTCCTCTCAACATTTTGAGCATTTCTTCGCCCCGTTTGATCTCCTTTTCCTCTTCTTAAACTTACTACTATATAGCACTTCCTTAAAACCCTTACCCTTTTCCGTTCACCGCTACTATGTCTTTGAATGCAAAGCAAAAAATATAGGCAGCAAAATTAATTGTTCAGATTGAAAAGTACCTTTCTTTACCCCTTATTTCCTTTCTCTCACCTTCTCCACAAATTCGAATTATTCCTTCTACGCAATCTTCTTGCTTCTCTACCAACCCATCTTTCTACTCTTCTTCTCATTTTCTTTTTCAATTTAATGCCATATACCACATTCCCGAAAATCCTTTCCCCATTTCCACTTCTATGCCTTCAAACTAAAAAGAAAAACAATAAAAGCAGCAAAATGAAAAGTGAAATCACAAAAATAGGAAGTAAAGAATAAAAAAGTTAAATACCCTCACTATTTATCAGCTGCCGCTCCATTATATTTCTTCCCCCTTCGTATTATTCTATCCATCCCATCCCTTTATTTCCACACTTTCCTCTTCTCCAAACATTTTGACCATTTCTATCCACTCTCTTGCTTCTTTACCACACCACTTCTCCATTCTGCTTCCCCTTTACTCCTTTGCTCCATTATATTTTTTCCCCCTTCGCACTATCCATTTCATCCGATCCCTTTATTTCCGCCCTTTCCTCTTCTCCAAATATTTTGACCATTTCTACTCACTCTCTTGCTTCCTTACCACCCCACTTCTTCATTCTGATTCCTCTTTACTTCCTTAACTTATTGCTATACACCCTCGTCTAAAACATTAGACCTTATGCCTTCTTCACAGCCATTCTGTCGAACTAAAATAATAAATGGAATCAGTGGAAAATCAGAAGTGAAAAATCAGAAACTAGGTAATCCCTTTTACCATTCATCCATTGCCCCTCTATTACATCTCTAATCCATATATATTCCTTCTTTCTCTCTAATTCCCACTCCTTCGTATCCCTTTATTTCCTTCCAATCACCGTCTGCCCAAATTTGGAACATTTCTTCTACCCACTCCACTTTCTTCTCTACCACCTCATATCTTGACTCTTCTTCCCGTCATCTCCCGCAACTTCATGATATATACCCTTCTCCTAAAACCCTCACCTTCAACTTTTTTTACTACCGCGTCTTTAAATTGAAAGCAAAAAAAATAAAAGCAGCAATATTAAATTAACGGAGTAAGAAGAAAAAGATCGGAAGTAGAAAATAAAATAGTTTGGCAATCCTCCCTTTTCCCCTCCCTGCTGTATATGTCTCATTATCCCTTTACTTCCTTCCGCTCACTTCCTCCACAAATTTTGACCATTTCTTCTACCCACCCCTCTTTGCATCTCTACCAACTTATTTATTCACTCTCCTTCCTCTTTTCTTTCTCAACTTACTACTATATAACCTCTGCCCTAAAACCCTTACTCTTTCCTCTTTTCCAGGACCATATCTTCAAACTAAAAGCAGTCAAATTAAATGAACGATGTGAAAAAGCAGAAGTAAAACATGAAAAAGTATGTAATCCCCTCACCATTCATCCACTTTCTTTCCATTATATAATTTATTCTAATACACCCCTTTCCCTCTCTACTCTCCATTTCTCCCCGTCACATTATTTCTACTTTGTCTTCTTCTCCTAACATTTTGATCACTCTTTCAACCGATTCGTCTTGCTTCTCTATCAATCCTTTTATCCGCCCTCCTTTCCATCTTCTTCCTTTTACTCTATACCCTTTCCCCTAAAACGCTAACCTTTTTCCATTTTTAATGATCATTTCTCCAAACTGAAAGCAGCAAAATTAAATGAACGGGAATAAAAGGGTCCACTTTGTGGGTAAAGAGTTTCAAAAAGGCACATATAGCCGGATAAATTCCCGAAATTTTGGGCCCAGGATGAACCTTCTAACTAAGTTGGTAACCAAGTCGCCGGGGCACTTTTAAAGTTGGCGATTTCCGTAAACGCACGTATTATATTTTGTCTTCAAAAATCAAATTTACCCACTTCCGGTCACTTCTGGGACATCAAAATTATTTCATGAGATAGAGTATAGACTGAGGTATGATTTCCCATCAAAAGCCCAAAATCAATACTTTTCACCTTTGTTCGGAAAAACGCGAATATCTCCTCAATGACAATCGATAAACCCTTTCCTTACAGAAAATTACATATGCCTCATCCCAATGTATATCTTTCCCTTCCCACTCTTTATTTCTCCCCCTCCCTTTATTTCCACTTTATCTCCTCCCAATATTTTGACCATTCCTTCAACCTACCTTTCTTGCTTCCCTGCAATCCCATTTCTCCACTCTCTGTCCTTCAAACTAAAAGCGAGAAAATAAAAGCAGCAAAATTAAACGCAGGGAGTGAAAAATCGAAAGTGAAAAATGAAAAAGTTAGGTAATCCACCCCCCGAAGAAGAGAGAAAAGGAGGATGAAGAGAGACGAGGACAGAGAAGAAGAGAGAGCGACACCTCGGCGCCAAACTCACCCTCCTGAGACTCTGCAGACTCACCTCCATCTCCCTTTGAATCTCCCGAAGCCTCTCCACCACCCCGTAAACCAACCCAATGCCAGCACCCGTTTCGCAAACCCACCCCATTTCACAAGTCCCCCTCCTCCTCCTCGACCTCCATCCGACAACTTCTACGTAGCGAACGACCCTCGAGCTATCTCCGAAATCATCCCTTACATTCTAGTGCCGGCTCTATCCTCGGGGGTCGGTTCTTGTACGTGCATGTAAGGCCAGAATGGTGCTGGTGCTTGGCGATAGGTGGGTACTAGACACAACGAGAAAATAAGAGATTCCCTTCTCGCGATTCGCGATACGAATTACAATGGCCATGTGGAGGATCCTACTGGCTGGAGATGAGGTCGATCTCACAGGAGTTTTCTTGATTCTGGAATCTAGCCTGCTCCATCGAACGAATGGGGACCAGCGACCGAGGACGATCGGGTCATTTCGCCTTGGCCTCACTTTCCATGGGATAATATATTTTATTCCCTGAGAGCAAAGAAAGTGACGAGCTTCCCAGAACTCGTTAACTTCCGTCTTAGGTTGACCTTTTCCAGCCAAGGGAAACGATCGATGAGCAGGAGTGCATGAATAATTATTGTAACTCGAGGGACAAGGTTATTTTGCAATTTTATTACTTCGTGTTAGGATGCTCGTTAAAAAGAGATAGTCTGGATTCTGTTCTTTGGGTAAGGGTAGGATAAGTCAGGATAATTGGGGGATT
>CAKNYM010051630.1:149264-160635 GCA_932195095.1 Andricus curvator | reverse complement strand
TCGGATGTGCAAGGAGTACATGAATAATTGAGTCGCCGGATAGTATAACCCCAGATCAACATTTTCACCTGAAATTAGGAAGATACCTGGACGTTGCTCAAACTTAAACGATCAAGGGCCTTTCCACTCTCAGGCAAAATATTGTATTTGGGCTTATACTATCCAGAGGCTATTGTATTACTTCATGTCAGGATGCTGGTAAAAAGACATAGTGTGGATTCTGATTGTTTGGTAAGAGTGGGATCAGTCAAGGTAACTGGGGGAATTATTGTTGGTAAGGCTACATGGTAAAAAAGAAGTTTGGTTATTAGCAGATGTAGGAGAGGACAGAGGATGGATGCGTAATCCTCCTCCTTCTCCATCCTCCACCAGATGTATAATTAGTACATGAATAATTGTACAGTTTTTCGCCTGAGAGTAGGAGGACACCCGAACGTCGCTCAAGCCCAAGCGACCATGGTCCTCCCCACAACCAGGCGAAATTTTTTATTTGGGGTTATACTATCCAGAGGTTTAATTATTATGGTTCAAAGGAGAAGGTTATTTTGGAATTTCATTCATTCATGTGAGGATGCTGGTTAAAAAGAGATATTGTGGATTCTGATTTTTAGTTGAGAGTAGGATAAGTCGGGATAATTGGGGGCTTCATTGTTGGTAAAGCTCTAGAGTGAGAAAGGAGTTTGGTTATTAGAAGGTGTCTTTCTTATCCATAAGCCATTTCCCATGAATATTCAATTTTCCTCTCTCGTAAGAATCCCCTTTCCAACATCAATCCCTCTGCTTTAATAATCCCTTTTATAAACAAAAATCCTTTTCTGATTGAAAATCCCTTCCTCATCAACAGCTATTTTAACAACTCTCTTTCAGCGAAAACATATTTCATATGGAAATTCCCTCTGGCATGGGAAATAACTATTCAATCAATAATTCTCTTTTCAACGAGAGTCATTTTCCGTCAACAGAACTTTTCCTTTATGAATCAACCAACAGATTTTCCCCTTAAGCATCTACAGAAAACTTTGGTTTCCATCAACAATGCTTTTTAATCAATAATGCTATTTCCACAAACATACAAGCTCAATATTTCCTTATCTAATAGCAAACGATGTTTAACAAATAATTATTTGCATTTGATGACGAATGTATGGTCGATAGCTTAGCTATTGTTGATAAAAGAAAGAAAGAGTTATTTGGAAAAGAATTGATGATTAAAACCTGATTATTAGAAATGAGCTTCCGAGTCATATTACGAGACTATTAGAATACTGTAATTCCTTCGCCTAAAATTTCCAGGATACTCAGGCTGTTATGAAAGTCGACCTGTTTTACATTATCAACTTCCAGTGTGAATCTAATTATATCCTTTTACTACAATGTGCAGTGGAATTTTAAGTAATTTCTAATTCATTAAAACGTTTTTCGAAAAAAGTGGTATTTACATGGTTTTTCCTTAATACGCTTTAAATTATTGTTTATGGAAAAGGATGTTCCAAAGACAACAGATTATTCATCAGCCGGTGCTCTGATGCAACAGCCTTGAAATTTGACAATGTGAATCACTTTGTCAAAAAGTGGCTGAGGAAATAACTGTTGGTATGAAGGGAATTTTCAAATACGTGATTGATGTACAATAAAATTCGGCAGAAAAGAAATTTTGAAGAAAGGCGATTTTGAAAGAATTGATAATCAGACGCTCTTTGTTAATAAGAAAATTGTTTATGTGTGAAGAATAAATTGAAGTGAGGAATTGGCCAGAGGATCATCTATTTATAATATGAGAAACGTATTGTTTATGAATATCGGATTGTTGTTATGGAAAGGATTGTGATGGCAGAGAGATGGTTGATACAAAAAATAAATGATAATGGAAGAAGGATGTTAATGAGAATGTTGAACAAAAAGAAACTGTCGTGTTCATGGAAGAGGATTTCTCAAACACAACATATTATTACTCAACCAGTTTTCTGATGCAAAGGTCTTCAAGTTTAATAATGCAAATCAATTTATCGAAAAGAACATTATTTTTTATGAGAAATAGATTCTTGATGCTAAAATGTTAACTACAATAACAGAAAAGGAATCTTAAATAAAGGCGATTCTCGAAGGATTGATAATAAGAAGCCTTTTGTTAATAAGATAATTATTTATGTAAGAAATATAAACTGTTTTCAGGGTTTTGGCCATTTAATATATGAGAAACACATTGTTAACGAAAGGCGGATTTTTGTTATGAATAGGATTGTCATGGTAGAGATGTGTTTGATAAAAAAAAATGATGAAAAAAGGAGTTCAATGTGAATTTTGATGAAGAAATTGTTGTGTTTACAGAAGAGGATGTACGAAATGCAAGAGATTATTGATCAACCGTTTCTCTGATGCAAAGGCCTTAAAGTTTGACTATCCAAATCACTTTGTTGAAAAGAAAATTATCTTTTATGAGAAATGTATTTTTGATGATCAAATTTCAATTGCTGAGAGAAAAACTTTTGGTATGAAAGGGATTTGTGTATACTTGATTGATGTTACATAAAATTTAACAGAAAATGTATCTTTAGAAAAGGCTATTCTGGTAGAATTGATAATAAGAAGCCTTTTGTTAATAAGATAATTATCATTTATGTGAAAAGTATAAATTGATGTTAGGATTTTGGCCAGAAAATCATCCATTTTACAGAGATGTTTCATACAAACAAAAAATTTCTAGAAAAAGGATGTTAATGAGAATGGTGATGAACAAGAAATTGTTGTGTTCATGAAAAAGGATGTTCGAAACACAAGAGATTATTGACCAACTAGTTTCCTGATGCAGAGGCCTTACACTTTGACAATGAGAATCACTTTGTTAAAAAGGACATTATTTCTAATGAGAAACAGTGTGTTCTCAATAAAATTGTAATTATTTAGAAAAAAACAGTTGGTATGGAAGAGATTTTTGAATACTTGGTTGATGTGACTTAAAATTTAACAGAAAAGGAATCTTGAAGAAAAGCTATATCTGAAAGGATCGATAATAAGAAGCCTTTTGCTAATAAGAAAATTATTAATGTGAGAAGTATAAATTGATGTTAGCGTTTTGTCCAGAAGATCATTCATTCATTATACGAGAAATTCATTGTTGGTGAAAGGCGGATTGTTGTTCTGAATATACTACTGATGTTAGAGAGATGTTTGTTACAACAAAAATTTATGGAAACGGATGTTAATGAAAATGTGCACGAAAAAAAATGTTGTGTTTATGTAAGAGGACGTTCGGAACACAAGAGATTATTGATCAACCGGTTCTCTGATGCAAAGGCCTTGAAATTCAACAATGTGGATCACAATGTTGAAAATAACATTATTCCTAACGAGAAACAGGTTGTTGTCAATGAAATTGTAATTACTCACAGAAAAACAGTTGATATGGCCCAGATTTTTAAATATTTGATTGATGTAAGATAAAATTTAACAAAAAAGGAATCTTAAAGAAAAGCGATATCTGAAAGGGTTGATATTAAGAAGCCTTTTGCTAATAAGAAAATTATCAATGTGAGGAGTATAAATTGATGCTAGGGTTTTGCCCAGAAGATCATTCATTCATTGTATGAGAAAATTATTGTTGATGAAAGGTATATTGTTGTTATGAATAGTATTTTGTTGGTAGAGAGATGGTTCATACAACAAATAAATTTTCATGAAACAGAATATTATTGAGAATGTTGACGAAAAAGAAATTGTTTTTTTTTATGGACAAGGATGTTCGGAACACAAGAGATTATTGATCAACCGGTTCTCTGATGCAAATGCCTTGCAATTTAACAATGTGGATCACTTTGTTAAAAAGAACATTATTTCTAATGAGAAACAGGTTGTTGTCAATAAAATTGTAATTACTCAGAGAAAAACAGTTGGTAAGGAACAGATTTTTCAATACTTGATTGATGTAACATAAAATTTAACACAAAAGGAATCTTGAAGAAAAGCGATTTCTGAAAGGATTGATAATAAGAAGCCTCGCGTTAATGAGAAAATTAATAATGTGAGAAGTATCAATTGATGTTAAGTTTTTGCCCAGAAGATCATTCATTCATTATATGAGAAATTTATTGTTGATAACAGGTAGATTGTTGTTATGAATAGCATTTTGTTGGTAGAGAGATGGTTGATACAACAAATAAATTTTCATGAAACAGGATATTAATGAGAATTTTGACGAAAAAGAAATTGTTGTGTTTATGGAAAAGGATGTTCGAAACACAAGAGATTATTGATCAAGCGGTTCTCTGATGCAAATGCCCTAAAATTTGACAATGCAAATTACTTTGTTGGAAAGAATATTATTGCTAATGAGAAACAGGTTTTCGACAATAAAATTGTAATGTTTCAGAGAAAACAGTTGGTATGGCACAGATTTACAAATACTTGATTGATGTAAAATAAAATTCAACAGAAAAGGAATCTTGAAGAAAAACGATATCTAAAAGGATCGATAATAAGAAGTCTTTTGTTGATAAGAAAATTATTTATATGAGAAGCATAAATTGATGTTAGGGTTTTGCCCAGAAGATCATCCATTCATCATATGAGAAATGCATTCTTGATGAACGACGGCTTGTTGTTCTGAATATACTACTGATGGTAGAGAGATGTTTGAAACAAAAAAAAATTTATGAAAAAGTATGTTACTGAGAATGTGCACGAAAAAAAATGGTTGTGTTTATGTAGGAGGATGTTCGGAACACGAGGGATTATTGATCAACCGGTTCTCTGATGCAAAGGCCTTGAAATTTAACAATGTGGATAACTTTGTTAAAAAGAACATTATTCCTAATGAGAAACAGGTTGTTGTCAATAAAATTGTAATTACTCAGAGAAAAACAGTTGGTATGGAACAGATTTATGAATACTTGATTGATGTAAAATAAAATTTAACACAAAAGGAATCTGAAAGAAAAGCGATATCTGGAAGGATTGATAATAAGAACCCTTTGGCCAATAAGAAAATTAATAATGTGAGAAGTATAAATTGATGTTAGGGGTATGGCCAGAAAATCATTCATTTATTATATGAGAAATTCATTGTTCATGAAAGCCGGATTGTTGTCCTGAATATACTACTGATGGTAGAGAGATGTTTGATACAACAACAAAATTATGAAAAAGGATGTTCATGAGAATGTTGATGGAAAAGAAATTATTGTGTTTATGGAAAGGGATGTTCGCAATACTAGAGATTATTGACCAACTAGTTTCTGATACAAAGGCCTTAAAGTTTGACAATATGAATCACTTTGTTCAAGAGGACATTATTTCTAATGAGAAACAGGTTGTTGACAATAAAATTGTAATGTCTCAGAGAAAAACTGTTGGTATGGCACAGATTTTCAAACACTTGATTGATGGAACATGAAATTTAACACAAAAGGTATCTTAAAGAAAAGCGATTTCTGAAAGGATTGATGATAAGAAGCCTCTCGTTAATAAGCAAATTATTAATGTGAGAAGTATCAATTGATGTTAAGGTTTTGCCCAGAAGATCATTCATTCATTATATGAGAAATTTATTATTGATGAAAAGTAGATTGTTGTTATGAATAGTATTTTGTTGGTAGAGAGATGGTTGATACAACAAATAAATGTTCATGAAACAGGATATTAATGAGAATGTTGACGAAAAAGAAATTGTTTTGTTTATGGAAAAGGATTTTCGGAACACAAGAGATTATTGATCAAGCGGTTCTCTGATGCATAGGCCTTAATGTTTGACTATGCGAATCACTTTGTTGAAAAGAAAATTATCTCGCATGAGAAAGGTATTTTTGATAATCAAATTTCAATTGCTCAGAGGAAAACTTTTGGTATGAAAGGGATTTGTGAATGCTTGATTGATGTTACAAAAAATTTTACAGAAAAGGTATCCTAAGGAAAGGCTATCCTAAAAAAATGAATAATAAGAAGCCTTTTTTAATAAGAAAATTATTATTCATGTGAGAAGTACAAATTGATGTTAGGGTTTTGCCCAGAAGATTATTCATTTATTATACGAGAAATTTATTGTTGATGAAAAGTAGATTGTTGTTATGAATAGTATTTTGTTGGTAGAGAGATGGTTGATACAACAAATAAATTTTCATGAAACAGGATATTATTGAGAATGTTGACGAAAAAGAAATTGGTTTGTTTATGGAAAAGGATGTTCGAAACACAAGAGATTATTGATCAACCGGTTTCCTGATACAAAGGTTTGACAAAAGTTTAAAGGCGGACTGTTGTTCTGAATATACTACTGATGGTAGAGGGATGTTTGATACACACAAAAAAATTATAAAAAAGGATGTTAATGAGAATGTTGACGAAACAAAGTTGTCTTCATGTAAGAGGATGTTCGAAACACAAGAGATTATTGATCAACTGGTTCTCTGACGCAACACATGATTTTCATGAAACAGGATATTAATGAGAATGCTGACGAAAAAGAAATTGTTGTGTTTATAGAAAAGGATGTTGGAAATACTAAAGATTATTGATTGAGTGGTTTTCTGATACAAATGCCTTAAAGTTTGACAATGCAAATTACTTTGTTGAAAAGAACATTATTTTTTACGAGAAATAGATTTGTAGTGTAAAATTTTAATTACTTACAGAAAAACTGTTGATATGAAAGGGGTTTTTAAATACTTGATCGATATGACATATAACTTAACAGAAAAGGAATCTTCAAGAAAGACAATTCTAAAAGAATTGATAATTAGAAGCCTTTTTTATTAAGAAAATTATTTATGTGAGAAGTATAATTGGATGTTAGGGCTTTGTCCAGAGGATCATTCATTTATTATATAAGAAATTTATTGTTGATAAAAGGCGGATTGTTGTTTTTTGAACAGGTTTGTGATGCTAGAGAGATGTTTGATACCAAAAATCAATCATGAAGGTAAAAAGGATGTTAACGAGAATGTTCACGAAAAAGACATTGTTGATGGAAAAGGAGATTTTAGTGGATTTTCTTCATGGAAGGGGCTCTTATTAGAAAATGCTTGTTGACCGGAAAGGTATTGTGATGAGAAAAAGAAGTAAAAATCTTCCTTTATCAACCATTTCCCTTCTATCTAAAAACCATCTCTCATATCTTATCAACACTGCCTTTCTTTACAACAATTATGTTTGTCAACAATCCTTTTTTGTAAACATTCTTTGTTTGTCTCAACTATTTCTCGCCCATAAAATATCCCATTGTCTTCAAAAACTCCCAGCAAGAATTTTGAATAATGATCATATTATTATTTTTATTATTATATTATTTTTAATTTTTCAAAGTCTATCAAGACAGGGATTCTTTGCTAGAGAAGCATTTTTAAAAACAAAAAGTGTTGAAGAATACAATTACTGAGAACACCATAGGGATGTTTTCCTGCAATCTTCTAATTAAACACAATTTGTACCGTACGTTTGTAACACAATGTACCGTCTTCAGAAATTAATGAATAAAACTAATAATGATACAATTTTTTTATTCCAAATGAATTTTTTGGCAATCTCGCCATCGACGTTGTTGCAATGAGCAAAATCATAGAATACATTTCGCTATGGGTATTTTGAATGAAAAATTATTGTATTTGAAATATTGAAACATTTTCAACAATTAACGTTTTTCGGTTTTGTTAGCTTTCTCTTACCTGAATTTGATATTTTTAAACAAAAATCATTAGATTTGAAAGGTTCCTAATTTGTCCAAAATTTTAGGTTTTTTTATGTTGGCCTTTTTCACCGGAAATCGGCATTTTCAGTAGAAACATCGTTAGAGTTTCAAGATTCAAAATTTGTCTTTGGAATTTGAGCTAGCGGTTTTTACTTGAAAAATTGATATGGATTTCGAAGAAAATTTTTACAATCTTTAAATAATTAAAGGTTTTGTAAAATTTTCACCGGTAAATTGGTATTTTTAATTTAAATATCATAATATTCTTCAGCTTATGATTCAGAATTAATATACTAACAATTTTTTCACAATTTTTGGTTTTGTTTACGTTTTATACCGGAAATCGGTAATTTTAGAAAAAATCATCGGATTTTAGGGAATAAAACTTTTTTATTCTTCGTTGAAAATTCATCACTTATGTTCAAAAGTTTTACAATCTTTTTTGGTTGAAATATCAACTATTACATTTTTCTTTGAGAATTCATCATTTTTTGTTCAAAAATAAAGTACTTTTTTTAAATTTGAATTACTTTGTAACAAATAAATTTGTTTGGTTGAAGATTTTTTATTATAGTTGGAAATTCAACTACTTGGTTGTAAATTAACATTTTCGATGAAAATTTATATTTTTGGGTTGAAAATACAACTGTTCTGTAGAAGGATCGTCTTTTTGGTTTGACAATTCAAAAATTTTTGATTAAAAATGTATCCTTTGTTGGAAATGAACTTTTTTTAAATTCAACTTTTTAGGTTAAAAATTCATCTCTCGCTCTCTTCTAAAAAATTTGTTCTTTTGGCTTGAAAATTTAACTATTTGGTTAAAAGTTAAACTATTTTCTTGAAAAATCGTCTCCTTTGCTTAAAAGTTAAACTTTTTGGTTCTCAATACAATTTTTTGGTTAAAAATTGAATAAAATAATTTTTTTTTTCAATTCGACTATTTGGGGTCATACTGGGGTAATTTTTTTAAGCTGAAAATCTTACTCTTTTATTTTTGGTTAAAAATTTATCTTTTTTTAGTTACAAATTCAACTATCTTGCCCAAAATTCATTTTTTTTTTTTTTTTAATCGTCTTTTGGTAGAAAATTGAGATTATAGTTGTAAATCCATTTGAGTAGATTAATAATTTCGCTATTTAGTTAAAAATTAAACCTTATGTTGAAAATTTTAATTTTAATGAAAATTCAACTATTTTTAACTCATCTTTTTTAGTCAAAAATCAATCCTTTTGGACTGAAAATTCATCTTTAATGGTAGCAATTTTTTATTTAAACACAATTTTTCGGCTTGAAAATTCATCTCTCTTCCACAAAATTAGTTCTTTCGGCTTGAAAATCGAACTATTTGGTTAAAAGTTAAACTACTTTAAATAATCTGATGTTAATGTTTTTTGTCTACATCGTCTAAAATCAGCATTTTCTTAATATCGATGATTAATTTCATGAGTTGTGAAAAAAAATTTTCTCGCTCCGCTGGGATCCGAACCCAGATCTTTCAGATTTCTGGTCCGATGCTCTTACCCACTAAGCTACGAATACAAGAGAATACTTTTTTCACAACCCTTACAAGTTGAATGTCGGCCTCATTCATTATTGCAAGATTGATTCGTCATCTAACATGAGAGTTATATATTTAGATTCATCAGACCGGAAATCTGAAAGACCTGGGTTCGAATCCCAGCGGAGCTAGAGAGTTTTTTTTGCAAAAATTATGAAATTATTAATTAGTTGTTAACGAGTGAGGACTGGGGGTAAAAAAATAGCCCAAAATTGATAAAGTACTTTATGGGCTGCTCCAAAGAGCCTTGGCAGCGCCCCTTTTCGAATGGGACTAACTAGGGCAATTTCTGGACGGGCTTGTTTTTTTTTATATGAAAGTAAAAAGCATCGTTATTTAATAGATTAATACATAATCTCGATGAAAAACGAATGGATTACGACCTGTCGATTAAAAGAAAAAAAAAAATATATATATATATATATATATATATATATATATTGAAGCCTCTTGAAGCCTGTGAGCGTTCATTGGAAACGTGACAGATTTCATGGGGTATTCCCCGAAGAACAATAGATTTCACGTTGGGTGGAACGAAGCCAGTGGGGTAAATGCTAAATCGCCATTCAATGGAGTTACGCCACTTTAACCCCAATAATATGGTCATTGTGTGCTACGAGGGTCGCGAGAGAATGCATTCATCGATTTCCTTGTCGGGATAAGCAAATCGGAGTATCGATAACAGAGATAATTTATCGTGTATTAACATTCCTCAATTGACAAGTGCTCTCTTTTATTTCCTCCTTTCCACCACAACATGAATATTTATTCACCTTTGCTCCACCCTTCCCCAACTTTTTCCTCTACTACTTTCCCCTCTCCTCGCTTTTTCACCTAACACACCTTTTACCCTACTACCCTTCCTCAACTCTCACTTCCCCTCCCCTATTTACCTTCATTTGTGATCATTTCCCCAACTTTCGTTCACTCACACTCACTTCACCTACCTCCTCCCTTACTTAGCCTTATTTCTGATCACTTTCCCAACTTTCGTTCACTTACACTCACTTTACTTACTTTCCCTCCCCTCAATCACTATTGTGTTTTGAACATCCTGTTGCATAAACACAACTATTTCTTCTTCGTCAACATTCACATTGAAATTTTGTTTCATAGAAATTTATTTTTTGTATTAACCATCTCATTATCATCAAATTCCTATTCATAACAACAATCCGCCTTCATCAAGAATACGTTTCTTATATGATAAATGGATGATCATTTGGTCAAAACCCTAAGATCCAATGATGCTTCTCACATGAATAATTTTCTTATCAAAAAAGGCTTCTAATTATCAATTCTTTTAGAATTGCCTTCCTTGAAGATTCCTTTTCTGTTAAGTTAGATGTTACATCAATCAAGTATTTAAAAATCCCTTTCATACCAAAAGTTTTTCTGCAAGTGATTACAATTTTACAATAAAAATCGATTTCTCGTAAAAAATAATGTTCTTTGAACAAAGTAATTTGCATTGTCAAACTTTAAGGCCTTTGCATCAGGAAACTAGTTGGTCAATAATCTCTTGTGTTTCGAACATCCTTTTCCATAAACACAACCATTTTTTTTCTCGTCAACATTCTCTTTAATAACCTGTTTCATGATGATTTATTTGTTGTATCAACCATCTCTCTACCAACAAAATACTATTCATAACAACAATCTGCCTTTCATCCACAATAAATTTCTCATATGATAAATATATGATCTTCTCGGCAAAACCCTAACATCAATTTATACTTCTCACATTATTAATTTTCTTATTAGCAAGAGCCTTCTTATTATCAATCCTTTCAGATATAGCTTTTCTTTAAGATTCCTTCTGTGTTAAATTGTATGTCACATCAATCAAGTATTTAAAAATCTGTTCCATACCAACTGTTTTTCTCTGAGTAATTACAATTTTATTGACAACAACCTGTTTCTCATTAGAAATTATGTCCATTCAAACAAAGCGATCCACATTGTTGAACTTTAAGGCCTTTGCATCAGAGAACCGGTAGTCAATAATCTCTTGTGTTTTGAACATCCTTCTCCATAAACACAACAATTTATTTTTCATCTACATTCTCATTAACATCCTTTTTCATAAATTTTTTTTTGTATCAAAAATCTCTCTACCATCAGTCGTATATTCAGAA
>CAKNYM010051630.1:128229-149254 GCA_932195095.1 Andricus curvator | reverse complement strand
CTAACATCAATTTATACTTCTCACATTAATAATTTTCTTATTAGCAAAAGGCTTCTTATTATTAATCCTTTCAGGTATCGCTTTTATTTAAGATTCCTTTTCTGTTAAATTTTGTGTTACATCAATCAAGTATTTAAAAATCTGTTCCATTCCAACTGTTTTTCTCTGAGTAATTACAATTTCATTGACAACAAGCTGTTTCTCATTAGAAATTATGTCCTTTTAAACAAAGTGATCCACATTGTTAAACTTTAAGGCCTTTGCATCAGAGAACCGGTTGATCAATAATCTCTTGAGTTTCGAACATTCTTTTTCATAAACACAACAATTTGTTTTTCGTCAACATGCTCCTCAATATCCTGTTTCATGAAAACTTATTTGTTGTATCAACCATCTCTCTACCAGGAAAATTCTATTCATAACAACAATCTGCCTTTCATCAACAATGAATTTCTCATATGATAAATGGATGATCTTCTGATCAAACCCCAAACATCAGTTTATGCTTCTCACATTAATAATTTTCTTATTAGCAAGAGGCTTCTTATTATCAATCCTTTCAGATATAGCTTTTCTTTAAGATTCCTTTTGTGTTAAATTTTATGTTACATCAATCAAGTATTCAAAAATCTGTGACACACCAACTGTTTTTCTCTGAGTTATTACAATTTTATTGACAACCACCTGTTACTCATTAGAAATAATGTTCTTTTTAACAAAGTGATCCACATTGTCAAACTTTAAGTCCTTTGCATCAGCAAACTAGTTGGTCAATAATCTCTTGTGTTTCAAACATCCTTTCCATAAACACAACAATTTCTTATTCATATAAATTCTCATTAACATCCTGTTTCGTGAAAATTTATTTGTTGTATCAACCATCTCTCTAACAACAAAATACTATTCATAACAACAAATCGCCTTTCATCAATTTATACTTCTCACATTAATAATTTTCTTATTAGCAAAAGGCTTCTTTCCTTTAGATATCCTTCTAGATATGGCTTTTCTTCAAGATTCCCTTTATGCTAACTTTTATCTTACATCGATCAAGTATTTGAAAATCTGTGCCACACCAACTGTTTTTCTCTCAGACAATACCATTTTATTGTCAACAACCTGTTTCTGATTATAAATAATGTCCTTCTAAACAAAGTGATTCACATTGTCAAACTTTAAGGCCTTTGCATCAGGAAACTAGTTGGTCAATGATCTCTTCTGTTTCGAACATCCTTTTCCATAAACGCAACAATTTCTTTTTCGTCAACATTATCTTTGAAATCCTGTTTCATGAAAATGTACTTGTTGTATCAACCATCTCTCTACCAGCAAAATACTATTCATAACAACAATCTGCCTTTCATCAACAATAAATATCTCATTTGATAAATGGATGACCTTCTGGGAAAAACCCCAACATCAATTTATACTTCTCACATTAATAATTTTCTTATAAGCAAAAGGCTTCTTATTATCAATCCTTTCAGATATATCTTTTCTTTAAGATAACTTTTGTGTTAAATTTTATGTTACACCATTCAAGTATTTAAAAATCTGTTCCATACCAACTGTTTTTCTCTGAGTAATTACAATTTTTTTGACAACAACCTGTGTCTCATTAGAAACAATGTTCTTTTCAACAAAGTAATTTGCACTGTCAAACTTTAAGGTATTTGCATCAGAGAACCGCTTGCTCAATAATATCTTGTGTTTCGAACATCCTTTTCCATAAACACAACAATTTCTTTTTCGTCAACATTCTCTTTAATATCCTGTTTCATGAAAATTTTTTTTCTTGTATCAACCATATCTTTGCCAGCAAAATACTGTTCATAAGAACAATCTGCCTTTCATCAACAATAAATTTCTCATATGATAAATGAAAGATCTTCTGGGCAAAACCCTAACATCAATTTATACTTCTCACATTAACAATTTTCTTATTAGCAAAATGCTTCTTATTATCAATCCTTTTAGATTTCGTTGTTCTTCAAGATTCCCTTTCTGTTAAATTTTATGTTACATCAATCAAGTATTAAAAAATCTGTTCCATACCAACTGTTTTTCTTTGAGTAATGACAATTTTATTGACAACAACCTGTTTCTCATTAGAAATAATGTTCTTTTTAACAAAGTGATTCACATTTTCAAGCTTTAAGGCATTTGCATCAGCGAGCCGGTTGATCAATAATCTATTGTGTTTTGGTCACCCTGTTCCATAAACACAACCATTTCTTTTTCGTCAACATTCTCATCAAAATTTTGATTAATAAAAATTTATTTTTTGTATTAATCATCTCATTGCCATCAAATTCCCTTTCTTATTAGCAAAAGGCTTTTTATTATCAATCCTTTCAGATATAGCTTTTTTTTAAGATTCCTTTTGTGTTAGAATTTTATGTTACATCAATCAAGTGTTTGAAAATCTCTTTCATACCAACTGTTTTTCTCTGACACATTACAATTTTATTGTCCACAACCTGTTTCTCATTAGAAATAATGTTCTTTTTAACAACGTGATTCACATTGTCGAACTGCAAGGCTTTTACATTAAAGAACCGATTAATTGACACATTGACACAACAATTTTTTTTATCGACATTCTCATTAACATCCTTCTTCTTTATAACTAAGTTTTTGTATCAACCATCTTTCTACCATCAAATTCCTATTTATAACAACAATCCCCCTTTTATCAACAATACATTTCTTATAAAATAAATTAATGACCCTGTGACCAAAATGCTAACATCAGTTTATACATCTTACATAAATAATATTCTTATTAACAAAATCCTTCCTATTATCGATCCTTCTAGAATCGTATTCTTCAAGATTCCTATCCTGTTGAATTTTATTTTTCATCAATCATGTGTTCAAAAATCCCTTTCACACTAACAGTTTTTTTTCTGTAATCAAAATGATATCAAAAATCTATATCTCATTAGAAATATTGTTCTTTTCAACAAAGCGATTCACATTTTCAAGCTTTAAGGCATTTGCATCAGAGAGCCAGTTGATCAATAATCTCTTATGTTTCAAACATCCTTTTCTATAAAGACAACAAGTTCTTTTTTATCAATGTCCTCATTAACATTCTATTTCATGAAAATTTATTTTTTGTGCCAACCATCTCTTTATCATCAAAATCCTATCCAAACCAACAATCCGGCTTTCATCAACAACAAATTTCTTATATAATAAATTGATGATCCTCTGGCCAAAACACTAACATCAATTTATACTTCTCACATTAATAGTTTTCTTATTACTAAAGCGCTTCTTATAATCAATCCTCTTAGAATCATGTTTCTTTAAGAATCCTTTTCTGTTAAATTTTATTTTTGATCAATCATGTGTTTAAAAATCCGTTTCGTACCAAGTGTTTTTCTCTGCAAAATTACAGTTTTATCATCAAAAATCTATTCCTCATAAAAAGAATGTTCTTTTTAAGAATGTGATTCGCATTGTCCAACTATGAAGCATTTGCTTCAGAGAACCGGTTGATCAATAATCTCTTGTGTTTCGAACATGCTTTTCCATAAACACAACCATTTTTTTTCATCGACATTTTTATTATCATCCTTTATACAACATTATTCATTTGTTTTATTAACTATTTCTTTACTATCAAAATTATATTCATAACAAAAATCCGTTTCATACCAAGATTTTTCTCTGAGTAAGCACAATTTTATCATGAACAATCTATTTCTCATTAGAAATAATGTTCTTTCCAACAAAGTGATTCACATTGTCAAACCTTAAGGCCTTTGTATCAAACGGTTGATCAATAATCTCTTGTTTCTGAACATCCTTTTCCTTAAACACACACATTTCTTTTTTTCAACATTCTCAATTTAAAATTCTGCTTCATGGAAATTTATTTTTCGTAATAACCATCTCTCTGCCACCAAATTTCTATTCAAAATAACAATCCGCCTTTTATCAACGATACGTTCCCCATGTGATAAATGGATGATCCTCTGGCCAAAACTATATTAATACTGAATTAATAATTATAATACTAAAATAAATAATAAATAAACTGGAATAAATTAAAATAATGATACAACATTAATAATTTTCTTATTAACAAAAGGCTTCTTATTTTCAATCCTTTTAGAATCGCCTTCCTTTAAAGATACCTTTTATGTTACATTGTATTTAAAATCAATTGAGTAATTAAAAATTCGTTTTATACCAAGACTCAAAACTTAAAGGCCTTTTCATCAGAGAACCGGTTGATCAACAATCTCTTGTGTTTCGAACATCCTTTTCCATGAACACGATTTATTTTTCGTCAACATTCTCACTGACATTCTTTTTTACGAAAATTTATTTTTTGTATCAACCATCTCTCTACGAACAAAATACTATTTACAAGGCTCGGAACGGGTTACTTTTTAGTAACTTAGTTACTTTTTTGATCCGCGGCTACTAAAATGTTACTTATTTTATGAAAAGGTTACTTTTGGTTACATTTTTTGCCCAAAATAACGAAATGATTCATTCATCCATTTTCCATTCATTCATTCATTAATCGTATTATTTAAAAACTGGTGAAAAATGTACAAATTCAAATTTTTTTAGTAAATTTGGCACTTTAGTGCCGGGAAAATTAGGGGAAAACGATAAAATAATACTTTGTTCGTATGTAAAATGTATAAAAAGGGCTACCAATTGAATTATTAAAATTCCTGAAAAAAATCGCAATTTAGATGAAATTACTAGTTTTTAAATTTAAATTTAAATCTTTTTTGTTGAAATTTTCGTATAAAATTCGTCTTTTCTGGTAGAAATCCTCTTGATTCAAAATCACCCTATTTTTTTTGTTGAAGATTCGCAATTTGGGTGGAAACTTCTTGTTTGAAAATTATTCTTTTCGGTTAAAAATTCAAGTATTCCAGTTAAATATTTATCATTTCAGTTGAAAATTTATCTTTTAGGTTGGAAATAAAATTACTCGGGAGAAAGTTAAACTCTTTTGTTCCAATTTTTTTTTGAAGATTAGTCGTTTTAATTAAAAATTAATTTCTTTGGTTGAAAAATGAGCTGTTTCATTGAAAACTTGTTTTTTCTTTGGATGGTTTTCGATTGAAAACTATTTTTTTTAGCTGAAAATGTCACTATTATTCCAGTCGAATATTCCATAATTTTAGTTAAAAATTCATCTCTCTAGTTGAAGATTCATTTCAGAATTTTCATGTTAAGAGCTAATTTTTATTTTTTTTTTAAGTTTTTATTTTGCAATTAAAATTAAAATTGTTGAATTTTCAAAAATATAATCCACAATTTGCAAATTGTTAATATTTTCATTTTTGATGTTTCCCATTTAAAGTTACTTTTTATTTTGAATTCTTTTACAATAATTTGATTGTAAAGTTTTATAATTGAATATTTTTCCGTTTGGAACGCTGAAAATGACGGCGAATTCATTTTTTGATTTTGGAAAAATTTGTCAAATCAATTTTAATGTTGAATTAAAATTTGTGTATGTAATACCAATTAAAAATTCTAGAATTTGAGAAGCTTTGACTTTGAAGCACTCAATTTACTTTTCAATTTCCAATTGTAAAATTTAAATGGCTGCAAATTCAAAATGATTTGAATTCAAAGCTTTTCAATTTTATTTTAATAAATTTTGAACGTTTTTCATTCGAAACAATACAATTTCAATTCCTTTTAATTCCAAATTATCCAATTAAAAAAAATTTCTCTAAAAATATTCAATTTTAACGTTTTGAAATTCTTCTATTTGTGAAAGTTAATTCTAAAATCATTCAATTTCGATAGGCTTCAATTCAAAATGAAATTATTTTGAACGCTTTGAATCAGATATTATAGAATTTTATTCCCTCTCTAGTTAAATTGTCTAATTTTCAAAATTATATTCTAAAATTTTTCCATTTTCAGAGTTTCTGATTTAAAATTCTTCAATTTTTAATTATTCAATTTTAGGCGCTTTTATTTCAAAATGATGCATGTTTTCAATTTTTTCCTTGTGGAAGCGTGAATTTTTTTATTTATAATATTTTTAGTGAGTTGAATGAGGTCAAATTTCGTATTTTTAACATTTGGCTAACATTTGTTAACAGAGATTTCCATTCAATATAATTTTTTTCAGATAGCAATGCTGAAAAAATCATGCCGAATAGAAATCTCCAACTATTACAAAAAATAAAAATTTTCAATTTCTTGCAGACGTCAGAAATTTAAATAAAAAATTTGTCCAAATTTCTTTCATTCAACTCTAATAGATGTCCTAAATAATGGTCGCAATAATTTTTTATTCCTTCGTTGCTAACTTAAACATTTCCGAAGCTGCACTTAGGATCATCTGATCGAGTTCTTTTAACGGTCAAACTTCATTATTTGACTAATATTTAGCAAAAAACTGAAAGCGTTTCTGCTTCTTTAGGGAAATCCGTTTTCTGGACCAGCCTAGAAAACATAGAAGCTTCAATGTGGATAAAGTGAATGAATGAAGTAGAGAGGATAGTTAATCTGGATAAGATGTAGAACTTCAGAATTTAGCGTCTTCACCTTATTTGCAAAACAAAGAAATACAGAAGCTCTCGAATAAAAAGGAAGACGATTTTCGAGACAGCCAAAAGCCAAGTTCCTAATTGGAATCACGTGATACTTGAATTTCTCGAAAGAACATTGGTGTCTAGGAAAAACGTGTTTCCGTGGCTGAATCGATAGGAACATTGCCGTACAGAAGGAGAAGGCCTCTGCTGGCAGAGGATGCAGGCTCGAGGGAGACCGAAGGGTGGAAATGACGGGATGGGAGGGTGGCCTTATTGGAATTGAGGAGACGGGGGCGAGTTCTCCTAAGGGCTGGAATGGTAAGGGAGAAGAACCGGGGGAGAGAAGTGCCAGGCAGGGGGTAGTTGATGGAACGAGGACGCTACAACGTTGGCAACAGCTAGATGGATAAAGGCGGATTCACCCATCGGGCTTTCAGAAATGAAGCTTCCCTTCCCCACCCCCCCAAAACCCACCTTAATGCCTTTTGCTTCCATCCACAGGATCCTCTATTGTTTGTTTCTGCTGTTTCACTCATGGGAGTAACATCCTCCGCATCCATCCCTGTGTCCGTGGAAGATACGAAAAAAAAGAATACGTCATCGGGAAGAATGTTCTTTAAAGATTATTGATGACATCAAGATTTTCACTGGCAAAGGGTTGAATGAAAAGAGGTTGATGAAAGCACTTAGGAGTCTAAAGAAAGAGTTACGGAAGTTCAATGCGGGAGGGGAATTTTCAGATGTAGAAGTTGAGGAAAAGTGGTCAAACTTGAGGACAGGCTGGTCCAAGTTGAGGACAAGCTTTTCAAAGTTGAGGAAATCTGATTAAAGTTGAAGACAAGCTGGTATAAGTTCAGAACAAACTGGTCGAAGTTAAGGACAAGTTGGTCAAAATCGAGGACAAGCTGTTCAAAGTAGAGGAAAAGCTAGTTGAAGTTGAGGGAAAAGGATGATTGAAGCTTGAGGACATGCTTGTCGAAGTTGAGCACAAGCTGGTCAAGGGTAAACGCAATTTGCTTGAAGTAGAGGACAAGCTGTTCTAAGTTTGGAGAAGGGAACATTTAATGAAACGCTGATGAAAGCAATGAAGAGTCTTAAGGAAGGATGTTTCAAATGTCAAAGTTGAAGACGCGCTGGTCAAATTTGGAAAAAAGCTGGTCAAATTTGAGGACAAGCTGGTTGAAGTAGAGAACAAGTTGGTCGAAGTTGAAGGAAAACGGTCATTGAATAAAAAGATGTTGATTGATGCACTAAATAGTCTAAAGGAAGAGTTACGGAAGTTCAATGCGGATGGAGAATTTCAGGATGTGGAAGTTGAGGAAAAGTGCTCAAAGTTGAGGACAGGCTGGTCCAAGTTGAGGACAAGCTGGTTGAAGATGATGACAAGCTTGGCGAATTTGAGGACAAGCTTTTCAAAGTTGAGGCAATCTGATTGAATTTGAAGAAAAGCTGGTGTAAGTTCAGAACAAACTGGTCGAAGTTAAGGACAAGCTAGTCAAAATCGAGGACAAGCTGGTGTAAGTTCAAGACTAACTGGTCGAGGTTGAGGAAAAGCTTGTCAAAGTAGAAGAAAAGCTAGTTGAAGTTGAGGGGAAAGGATCATTGAATGGGAATAAGTTGATTAAGAGTAAGAGTCTCACGGAAGATTTACGGAAACTCAAGGCGGGATGGGATTTTTCAAATGTCGAGGTTGAGACAAGCTGGCCAAAGTTGAGGAAAGCTGCTTGAAGTCGAGGAAAAGCTGGTCAAAGGTAAACGCAATGTGCTTAAAGTGGAGGACAAGTTGTTCTAAGTTTGGAGAAGGGAATATTGAATGAAACGTTGATAAAAGCAATTAGGAATCTTGAGGATGGATATTTCTGATGACAAAGTTGAAGACGCGCTGGTTAAATTTGGGAAAAAGCTGGTCAAAGTTGAGGACAAGCTGGTCAAAGTTGAGGACAAGCTGGTGGAAGTAGAGAACAAGTTGGTCGAAGTTGACGGAAAACGGTCTAAAGGAAGAGTTGAGAGAATTCAACGCGGGAGGGGATTATTAGGTCAAAAGGAAAGCAGATCTTTTGAGGGTAGGCTCTTCAAAGTTGAGGAAAGCTGATTCGAAATTGATGGTCACAGTTGAGGAGAAGCTGAACAAACTTCAGGACAAGCTGGTAGAAGTTAAGAGAAAAGTATCACTGCTAAAGGAATTCAATGTGGGAAGGGATTTTTCAGAAGACGAAGTTGAGGATAAGCTACTCGTTGAAAGAAAAATAAGCCAGATTGTTTATATCTTTAGTGTATATTTTCTTCTCTCAGGTAAATTTAATAACGTTGATAGCACGATAATATTACAACTGTTTGTGAGGACGTACCTCAACCTTAAAGCTAGTTTCGCTATTTTACAACGAGTATGTACAAAATAAATTGTCGATCTCTCTGGGGTTAATCAAGAGTTCATGTTAATCCCATTGAGGGATCTTCTACTTTCAGAAGGATATCGAACTTCTAGACATTTCACATAAGCACACCGGTAAGGCCCTAAGTTCTATTGTACTACTGTTGTTCTTCGAGAAGCTACGGGTTCTTAGTAACTATACACTTAATATATCTTCAGATGAGCTTTGATTTCTTAAGAATTTTTGGCAAAATAACTTACAAGAATTGATTTTCGAGTTGGTAGAACTATAGTTAGAGAATATCCAAAAATTAACAAATCTCGCTGAAGGCACGCGATAATTTTCCTTAAATCGTCGTTTCCAACCAAACGAAGAATTATCAATAAATAAAAAAATAAATATTCTGTATTTCAAAGGCTAGACAACTTAAGTAGCTGGAGAGTCCACTACAACCTGGCAAGTTTCTATCTTCACAAAATTGCGATCCAACTCTAGAAGCACATCGAGATCTGTTTTAAATCTGCATCAAACTTGATGAAATCTTCTCCTTATAGAACCGCCTCTCAAGAATGATTTTGACTCGCCGGAATCGAGAAGTTGTGTCCAATCATTGAACTAGCCCCAAGAAGTGAAGTGTGCCCAAGCATCGGATTATGCCCAAAAATGGAACTGGGCATTAGACTCGCAGCTGGTAGAGCGAGATGATTGGGCATGATCGTGGAAGGCCTGAGTCTTTCGGTTAGAGCCAACATGACCTGGCAGTGGAGGTGTTGAATCGTGGCAAGTAGATTAAGGTTCGTATCGATCAGACCCGCTGCTGGAGAGAACCTCTCGTTCTCCATGTTCTCAGCCTCGGAAAGGGAAGCGGCCTTGCGAACCTCCTGGATCGCAATTTCCTCCCTGGAGGGAGTTTTCTTATTTTGCTCAGCGAGGATTCTCTGTTGGTGCTTCAGGTACGTGGTAGTGATGGGAAGGCTATAGTCGATGGGAGTATTCTTAGTGTCCAGTCCTGGGCTCCAGGGTCTAGCCAAGGGGTGAGAAGGTTGCGGTGAAGGTGATCGTCTCTCAGGCAACATCCTCCTTCTCTTTGAGGAAGCTGAACTCCTGGAACTTGCTCGATCAGATTCGGGTGTCCTTCGGGACTCGAGGAGGTTTTCGCTCGTGGGAGTAAAGGTGGGATCCTTCTTGAGCAAATTGGTGATGCTCAGGGGGTTGTACTTCTCCTCCTTGTACTTCTCCTCTTTCAGTTTGTCTTCTCTGAGTTTGTCTTCTATGAGCTTCTCTTCTTTGAGCTTATCTTCCTTGTCCTTTTCGAGTTTCTCAGGAGGTGGAAGAGCTTTTTGGTGTTTGGGATGCCTGTAGTTGAAGAGGCTCTTGCTTTCTGCGTGACTAGCTTCACGGGGTTTTGGGCTGTTTTGCATGGAAGTGGTAGAAAGCACAGTTCCGGGTGTTGGACTCAAGGGGGTTGTTGGGGAAATTGGAGTTGAGGTTGTCATAGTGGATGCTCCAGCCGAAAGAGGCGTTGTTGGCGTTGATGAAGCGGCTGATGTATTCGCATGAGGCTGGTTCGGAAGATTGCTGGGGCTGGGAGTTCTGGGTCGGCGCTGACACTCGGTGCAACCCAACAAAAATCGGGTGACGGCCTCTCGGGGAAGGAAGGCGTAAGTTTCGGTAATCTGAAATCAAAAAATGAATTGCGGTTAGAGACAATTTCAATGTTAGGTCAAGTCATTGTATTTAGATACAAAGAGGATTTTTGCTGATTAAGGATCTTTGGGGACGATTTCAGATTAGAAGATGGTTGTTGATCAGCGCATTATGCTAGATTGTTTATAAAGGCCGGTTTGTTTTTTAAAGCAGGATAGCCAAGTAGAAGAGAATTATTGATTGAAGCAAGACGATATTGAAGAAAGATGAGAATAACATTACTGATAGGAGAAAAATTGTATTTAATAATTGTATTGAAAAGTTCAGGGAATGATAGCAGGATTTTTTCTTGATGCAGCATTGTATGTTGGAAGAAGATACTATTCAAAATAGAATTTTTCTAGCCATCAGAGTTGGATCTTTGGAAGCAGGATTATTGATTAGAAGGGGATTGTTTGTTAGCACAGAATAGTTACTTGGGAGCTGGTTTGTTTAAACAAGCAGGATTTTTCCTTGAAGCAACATTGTCAATTGGAACAAGATAATAGTTCGAAACAGAAATATTCTTGAGATCAGAGATGTATCTTTAGGATCAGAATTACTGATTAGCAGAGAATGGTTAATTAGAAGCTGGTTTTGTTTTTTTCGAGGTTTTCTTATCAGAGCAGGACTGTTTTTTGGTGCAGGGTGAGAGAATTTTCGGCATTGGTATGTTGGTAACTCCTTAATGGGAAACGTTTCCTCTCGAGAAGGAGGGGTAAGAGTGAGAAGTGGCATAACTTAATCAAGGATCCGAGAAAGGCAAAGGTTGGTCTATATAGGGTATAGTGTAGGGGTAATTCGATAAGATTTACTTGAGGCTTGACTACGAAACAGGGAGGAAGTCAGAGACAAGAGGGTGGGTAGGAAACCGAGACGACGGATCTCGGTTAGACGTGACAGGGTGGCAAAGTTACTTCGGTCCTGAACTAAGCGAGCGATTCTCATTCTCTTCCAGACCGAATAATAGGGGCAAGTGTAAAACTCTTGGACTTGATGCTCTTTCAAATTACCACTTCCTATCTGCTAGTTTAATGAGTAATAGCTATGATGATAGTGAAAGGGAAATACTGAATCGATACTTCATCAATAAGTACTTCAAATCTCACAATCAATTTCCGCTGGATGTGGAAAGGGAGGGTGACTTTCTAGCACTAGGACGATTAATGCGGGGGATTCTCGACTCGATGAATCGCAGTGTGTAACGTCGACTTAACGTAAAACAGTTTCCAGTTTAGTTGTGTATGTGTGTACGCGAGTAAGCAGGCAATGCAACAAGTGTCCTGAGGTTTTGAATCACAAGCAGATCGCGGCGAGCTAGAGAGGGTAAGAGAAAGAGAGAGGCGGGTGGAGAGAAAGAGATGGGAGTAGAGGACGAGAGAGAGACGGAAAGAGAGAAAGAGGATGATGAAAGCTGGATGGCGAAGAGAAAGAGAGTTGTGGGCGATGGAGAGAGAAATATGATAGTGATAGATAGAGCAAAAGAGAGTGAAAGGAATAGAGATATGATACCCGAGAGAGTGGTTTACGAATGTGCGCCGGAACATGTGAGATGACATTCCGTATCGAGTGTTCGGTCGCTTGAATACCTCAAAGCATTCCCGAGGGAAGACATCGAGAATCGGTTAATATCGTGTCATGAGGGATCCATAGATCGGCCCAATAAACGCCCTCAATGTCTATCTCCAGTCATTAAAATATCTCGTAAAAGAAATAATTTTTCAGTGCTTCTGCTTCATTATCTCTTTTGGTAAAGCATTGGATGAGAAGAGTTTGATCAAGGCAATTAAGAGTCTAAAGAAATAATTACGGAAATTCAATGCGGGAGGGAAATTTTCAGATATGGAAGTTAAGGACAAGTGGTCAAAGTTGAGGACAAGCTGGTCCAAGTTGAGGACAAGCTGTTCCAAATTGAGGACAAGCTAGTCCCAGCTGACGACAAGCTGGTCCCAGCTGAGGACAAGCTGATCCAAGTTGAGGACCAGCTGGTTGCAGCTGAGGACAGGCTGGTCCAAGTTGAGGACAACCTGTTCCAAATTGAGGACAAGCTGCTCCCAGCTGACGACAAGAGCTGGTCCAAGTTGAAAACAAGCTGCTTCAAGTTGAGGACAGGCTGGTCCAAGTTGAGGACAACCTGTTCCAAATTTAGGACAAGCTGCTCCCAGCTGACGACAAGAGCTGGTCCAAGTTGAAAACAAGCTGGTTCAAGTTGAGGACAGGCTGGTCCAAGTTGAGGACAACCTGTTCCAAATTGAGGACAAGCTGCTCCCAGCTGACGACAAGAGCTGGTCCAAGTTGAAAACAAGCTGGTTCAAGTTGAGGACAAGCTGTTCCAAGTTGAGGACAACCTGTTCCAAATTCAGGACAAGCTGGTCCCAGCTGACGACAAGAGCTGGTCCAAGTTGAAAACTAGCTGTTTCCAGTTGAGGACAAGCTGGTTCAAATTGAGGACAAGCTGGTCCAAGTTGAGGACAAACTGGTCGCTGAAGACAGTTGAATTATCAACCAGAAATTTTTTCCACCAAAAATAGTTGGATTATGTTATTAATTTTGTTCGCATTTGAGCGAGAAAACTAGAAGAAGGGGAAGATTATTGAAAACAGGGGAAAAAAGGGGAATTCTTTTTAAAAAAAAGGTAAAGAAGGGAATATTGGAAAAAGTGTAAAGTTTTCAGATCAGGAATTTTTTTTTGATTATTGATTACCAAAAATAATTGAATCTTACCGTCCTGTAGGTCCTTTTTTGACCTGCATGTTTTCCTGGACGACCCTCGAGATCGACATGGACGGCATGAATGATGTCGAAAAAGTTTTCAACAATTGCGACCTTTTTGAAGATTCTTCCGGGTGGTACTGTGCCTTCAGCTCCATTCAAAGCCTGGAACCAAAAAAAGACAAAAAACATTATTAAAATTTTTTTTAACAATTCGTAAGAGAGCTGCATGTAAAAAATAATTATCCAGTCTGTCCTAGGTTCCCCTAATAAAAGGAATCAAAGGATCTTAAAAATAATTATCCAGTCTGGCCTAGGTTCCCCTAACAAAAGTAATCAAACTATCTCAAAAAAAGGATCCAGTCTAGCCTAGGTTCCCCTAACAAAAGTAATCAAAGGATCTTTAAAAAAGTATTCAGTTTAGCCTAGGTTCCTCTAACAAAGTAATCAAAATCTTAAAAATAATTATCCAGTCTAGCCTAGGTTTTTTTCCGGGTTTTTCCTGGTTCACAAAAATTGTTTCCAGTCATTGAATTTAGAAGTTTAAACTCATAAAGCTGAAGATTTTTTTATTTAAGGTAAAGAAAAAAAAATTAAAGGAGACAAAATTGAACTTCTAACCAAACAGTTGAATTTTCAACTAAATGGTCGAATTTTCAACTAAATGGTCGAATTTTCAAACCAAACACAGTTGCATTAAAAAATAATTATCCAGTCTGGCCTAAGTGCCCCTAACGAAAGTAATCAAAGGATCTTAAAAAAATTATCCAGTCTAGCCTAGGTTCCCCTAATAAAAGTAATCAAAGGATCTTAAAAATAATTATCCAGTCTGGCCTAAGCTCCCCTAACCAAAGTAATCAAAGGATCTTAAAAAGAGGATCCAGTATAGCCTAGGTTCCCCTAACAAAAGGAATCAAAGAATCTTAAAGAAAGTATCCAGTCTAGCCTAGGTTCCCCTAAAAAAAAGTAATCAAAGGATCTTAAAAATAATTATCCAGTTTAGCCTAGGTTCCTCTAACAAAAGTAATCAAAGGATCTTGAAAAAAAGTATCCAGTCTAGCTTAGGTTCCCCTGATAAAAGTAATCAAAGGATGTTTAAAAAAGTATCCAGTCTAGCCTAGGTTCCCCTGAGAAAAGTAATCAAAGGATCTTAAAAATAATTATCCAGTCTGGCCTAGGTTCCCCTAAGAAAAGTAATCAAAGGATCTTGAAAATAATTATCCAGTCTGGCCTAAGTTCCCCTAACCAAAGTAATCAAAGGTTCTTATAAAAAGTATCCAGTTTAGCCTAGGTTTCTCTAACAAGAGTTATAAAAATCTTAAAAATAATTATCCAGTCTAGCCTAGGTTCCCCTGAGAAAAGTAATCAAAGAATCTTGAAAATAATTATCCAGTCTGGCCTAGGTTCCCCTTACAAAAGTAATCAAAGGATCTTAAAAATAATTATCCAGTCTGACCTAAGTTCCCCTAACCAAAGTAATCAAAGGTTCTTAAAAAAAGTATCCAGTTTAGCCTAGGTTCCTCTAACAAAAGTTATAAAAATCTTAAAAATAATTATCCAGTCTAGCCTAGGTTCCCCTAACTGATCTTTCAGACTGTCGGAAAAAATTTCCGGTTTTTCCCGGTTCACAAAAATGTTTCCCATTCATTGAACTTAAAAGTTTAAACTGATTGCATTTTCAAACAAAAATATATATTTTAAGCAAAAAAAATGAATTTTCTATCAAAAAATACGAATGTTCAACAAAATATTTCAATTTTCAACAACAAAATATAATAATAATTTTCATCCAAAACTTGAAATAATAACCAAATAAATGCACTTTCAATAAAAAGGGGTAAATTTTCAACAAAATAGTTTAATTTTTAACAAAATAATTAAATTTTCAACAAAAAAGTTGAATTTTAACAAAATAATGAACCTTTCAACAAAATCGTTACACTTTTAACAAAATAATTGAATTTTCAACAAAACAGTTGAATTTTTAACAAAATAATGAAATTTTCAACCAAATTGTTGAATTTTTAACAAAATAATTAAATTTTCAACAAAATGGTTCAATTTTTAAATAAATAGTTGAATTCCAAACAAAATAGTTGAATTTTTAAATAAATAGTTGAATTTTCAACCAAAAAAAATATATTATCAACCAAACCGTTGCATTTGGAACAAAGTAAATAAATTTTTCACTGAATAGTGGAATTTAACAAAATTGTACATTATTTTTCACCAAACAATTCCATTTACATGTAAATAGTTGAACTTGCAATAAAAAAAATTTCAACAAAATAGTTCAATTTTTAACCAAATAGTTCGATTTTCAACCAAAAACATGATTTTTCTACGATAAAAGATGAATTTTCTATCGAAACAGCCAAATTTTCTACCAAATTAATTGTATTTTCAAAATAAAGGTTAAATTTTTAACTAAATATTTGAATTTTTAATAAAATAGTTCAGTTTGTAGCAAAATAATTAAAATTTCAACCAAATAGTTGAATTTTTAACAGAAAAATTAACTTTTCCACAAAATGGTTGAATTTCTAACAAAATAATTAAATTTTCAACAAAGCGGTTGAATTTAAAAAAAATAATGAACCTTTCAACATAATCGTTACATTTTTAACAAAATAACAAAATTTTCAACAAAACTTTTGAATTTTCAACAAAATAATGAACTTTTCAACAAAATCGTTGAATTTTTAATAAAACAATTAAATTTTGAACAAAATGGTTCAATTTTTTAAGAAATTGTGAATTTTCAACCAAATACTGGAACTTTTAAATAAATAGTTGAATTTTCAAAAAAAAAATAATAATAATAATAATAATTATCAACCAAACCGTTATATTTGGAATAAAGTAAATTAATTTTGAACTGAATTTTCAAAATAAAGGATGAATTTTTAACCAAATATTTAAATTTTTGATAAAATAGTTCAGTTTTTAGCAAAATAATTAAATTTTTAACCAAATAGTTGAATTTTTAACAGAATAATTAACTTTTCCACAAACTAGTTGAATTTTTAACAAAATAATTAAATTTTCAACAAAGTAGTTGTATTTTTAACCGAAGAGAAATTAATAGAAGTTCGCATTTAAGCAAAAAAAAGAAAACGGGAAAAAGAGCAAATTTTTAAAACACCGGAAAATAAAATAAATATTTTGAAAATTTTTTATTATTCTAAGTTTAAAATTATTAAATTAATCAATTTAAAAAAAATTATAAATATCATAAAATAAACATAAAATATTTTAAAATATAAAGAAT
This sequence comes from Andricus curvator, assembly GCA_932195095.1. Lineage (NCBI taxonomy): Eukaryota > Metazoa > Arthropoda > Insecta > Hymenoptera > Cynipidae > Andricus > Andricus curvator. The sequence continues at coordinate 132,680 of CAKNYM010051630.1, read as the reverse complement.
ACGTAAATTAAAAATAAATTAAATCGATTCTAAAAATTTTTTTAAATTTAACATATTGGCTTTTCTTACTCAATAAATATTTTTAGAGATATTTTTTACCACTAAGGATGTTTTAATACGTGCTGCTGTTGAAATTAAAAATTACCATTATTTCAACAACTCTAGGGTTTATTTTAATTTATTATTTTTTATAATAATTATAAATAAAATTAATTTATTATTTTATAATAGATATAATAAAATTATTATATTGAATTTTCCCGGCTTTTGTCCCAGTGACCACCCTGACTGGAATCATCTATTAAGTTTCCGATTTTGGTCTATCAGCGCCATCTACCTTGGGGTAGTTGACTCTCACGTATGGTAACTCCCTATTTCTAACTGAAGATAACACGAGGGATAAGAACCCTGTAAAAAAATTTCTACCTTACCGAAGTCGGGTAATTGAGTATTACCCGACGTCGGTAAGGTAGGAAAATCCCTATGGTATTTCCCGAATACTGTACTTTGTACCACACGCGCTGCTTCAATCGATTAGTTTATATTTTCGAAGGGTTCAATGCCGAATGATCACACACAACAAAAGTTTATCAACCCACCAATTGCCAAAAGTGAAGATGAAATGTGCTAACTCAATATAAAAAAAATAATACTAAATTAATTAAACAGTATTTTTTTATTTAGACTTTAAATTATTTTATATTATTTATACTATTATTTGATTTTACTTAATTTTATTTAATAATATACATATTATAATTAAAATATTATTATAATATTTAAATATTTAATTTTATAAAATTTTATTTAATTTAAATTAAATTATTAATCAACTAATTACTCAGCCTCTAATATTTTGATTATAAATTTTTGGTGAAAGTTTATATTTGGTCTGTGATGACTAGATTAGAGAAGAAATAATTTTAGAAAATAAAAACAACTTTTTTTTTAGTTACCAAATTCACTTTCAACCTGAAAAAAAAAACTTTGAACAAAATTTATTATTGCTTTTTATCATTAGTATTTTTTCAGTTAAATTTTCAACCAAGCAAATAATTTTTTAACCAACGAAACGAGCATTTCAATTTTTAACTAAAAAAGATACATTTTTGACCCAAAATGGAATAATTCAATTCTAGGTTGAAAATATTAATTTACAACTAAAAAAAGCGAATTTTTAACAATATATTCAAATGTTCAACCAAAGAGGTGAATTTTTAACTTAAATAATGAATTTCCAGAGAAAAAAAATGAATTTCTAACAAAAAGATTTTTATTTTATATAAAAAAAATTTCAACCAAAAAATAAGTAGTTTAACTTTCAACTAAGAAGGTGAATTTTTAACCAAAAATTAACTTTCAATCCAGAGGAATTAATATTGACCCAAAAATACGAATTTTCAGTAAAATACATACATTTTCAACTGAATAGTTGAATTTTTAAATAAATAAAACAATTAATTTTAAATTTGAAATGGAATTGTTAACATTTCAGTTAAAAAACTAACTTTCAACCAAAAAAAGAACAAATTTTCAAAAATAAAATTGATTTTTACCAAATAGGTAAATTTTCAAGTAAAAAATATTAACTTTCAACCAAGAAGATTGATCTTCTACGAAAATACGAATTTTCAACCAATACATGAAGTTACAACCTAAAAGCTGAATTTTCAACAAAAAAAAATCAATTTTCAACAAAAAATGAAATACTTAAATTTTGCAGTTCAAAAAATTAATTTTCAACTCAAAAAAATTTTGATCAAATATTTGAATTTTGCTTTTTATTTAATTTTTTAATTATCAGTCAAAACTTTAGTTAAAAAACTAACTTTCAAACAAAGAAATAAATTTAAATAAAGTTAAATTCTCAAGTAAAAAAGATTATATTTTAAACAGGAAGATTAATTTTCTACCAATAAAAAAACGAATTTTCAACAACAAAATATAAATTTTCAACCAAAAATGAAATACTTAAATTTTCCAGTACAAAAAATTAATTTTCAACTCAAAAAAATTTTAACCAAACAGTGGAATTTTGTTTTTTATTCAATTTTTTCATTTTTATTTAATAATCAAAATTTCAGTTAAAAATACAGCTTTCAAGCAAACAAATAACAAATTCAAAAAAATGAATTGTTAACCAAATAGTTTAATTTTCAAGTAGAAAGGATTATATTTCAAACAAAGATATTAATTTTCTACAAAAAAAAAACGAATTTTCAACAAAAAAAGATAAATTTTCAACCAAAAATGAAATACTTAAATTTTCCATTTCAAAAAATTAATTTTCAACTCAAAAAAATTGTGACCAAATAGTGGAATTTTGTTTTTTATTTAATTTTTAATTTTTAATTTAACTGTCAAAATTTCAGTTAAAACCCCAGCTTTCAAGCAAAGAAATGACAAATTTAAAAAAAAATGAATTGTTAACCAAATAGTTGAATTTTCAAGTAAAAAAGATTATATTTGAAACAAATATATTCATTTTCTACAACAAAAAAAAACGAATTTTCAACAAAACAAGATAAATTTTCAACCAAAAATGAAATACTTAAATTTTCCAGTTCAAAAAATTAAGTTTCAACTCAACAAAATTGTGACCAAACAGTGGAATTTTGTTTTTTATTTAATTTTTAATTTTTAATTTAATAAATTAAAATTTCAGTTAAAACCCCAGCTTTCAAGCAAAGAAATAACAAATTTAAAAATAAATGAATTGTTAACCAAATAGTTGAATTTTCAAGTAAAAAAGATTATATTTTAAATAAGAAGATTAATTTTCTACCAAGAAAAAAAACGAATTTGCAACAGAAAAAGATAAATTTTCAACCAAAAATGAAATAGTTAAATTTTCCAGTTCAAAAAATTAATGTTGAACTCAACAAAATTTTAACGAAACAGTGGAATTTTTTTTTTTAATTAAATTTTTTCATTTTCAATTTAATATTCAAAATTTCAGTTAAAAATCCAGCTTTCTAGCAAAGAAACAACAAAGTAAAAAAAACTGAATTGTTAACCAAATAGTTGAATTTTCAAGTAAAAAAGATTAACCTTCAACGGAAAAGATTAATTTTCTATAAAAAAAAAAAAACGAATTTGCCACAAAACAATTATTTTAAACCAAATAGTTGAATTTTCAACTAAAAAAATATAGTTGATTTTCAAGTAAAAAGATTATATTTTCAACAAGGACATTAATTTTCTACAAAAAAAAAAAGAATTTTCAACAAAATCCATGAATTTTCAACCAAAAATGGATTATTTAAATTTTGAGTTTAAAAACTAATTTTCAACCCAAAAAAAATTTTAACCAAATGGTTCAATTTTCAACTAAAAATAGATCGATTTTAGACCAGAAATGGAATACTTAAAATTTCATTTAAAAACTAATTTTCAGCCAAAAAAAAAGAACAATTTTCAACAAAATTAATTAATTTTGAACCAAACAGTTAAATTTTCATCCAAAAAAATAGTTGAATTTTTAACAACAAAAAAATATTAAAAAATAGTTGAATTTTCAAGTAAAAAAGATTAACCTTTAACCAAAAAAATAATAATTTTTATTAAAAAAGACGAATTTTCAACAAAATACATGAATTCTTAACCAAACAGTTGAATTTTCAACTACTTACAAAAGACAAATTTTCAACAAAAATTAAAAAGTTAAATTTTTATTTTAAAAATTAATGTTTAACAAAAAAAAAAAAAATTTTTAAAGAAGCAGTTAAATTTTCTACCAGAGTTGAATTTTAAACCAAAAAAGGTGAACTCTCAACTAAAAAATGCAATAATTGAATTTTCAACTAAGAAAAATAAATTTTCAAATAAAAATGGAATATTTGATAAATTTTGAAACCAAAAAGACGAATTTTTAACCAAGATTTTTCTCGCAGTCAACAGAGAACAAAAATTCAACCTGATTGTTGAATTTACAACAAAAACAGGCGAACTTTTTACAAAACTGTTGATTTTTCAATAAAATAATTCAATTTTCAAACACGTAATAAAATTTTTAACAAAAAAAAAAAAATGAATCCTCAACCTCTTCAACCAAAAAAAGTTAAATTTCGACGGAAAAGTCGAATTTTCAGCCGAAGTGATGAATTTTCAACTAAAATAATTATTCTTCAACTATAAAAGTTAAATTTTCAGCTTCATAAATTAATCTGCAACCAAAAGAAAAACGGATATTCAACGGATTCGTCAAAAATAAAAAATAAATTTTTTTGAAAGCTTTTTTTTCTCTGATTGGACCTTAACCTATTCTTTTTCAATTGGGTGTCAAAATTTAAATTTTATTTTAAACATTCAAATTTAATTTTAAAAATTTAAATTTAATTTTAAAAATTTTAATTCAATTTTAAAATTTTTAATTTAAGTTAACAAATTTTTAATTGATTTCAAAAATTTAAATTTAATTTTAAAAATTAAATTTTTAAATTTTAATTTAA
>CAKNYM010051630.1:116246-127829 GCA_932195095.1 Andricus curvator | reverse complement strand
TAAAAAATTTAAATTTAATTTAAAAAATTTAAATTTAATTTAAAAAATTTTAATTTAATTAAAAAAATTTTAATTTAATTTAAAAAATTTTAATTTAATTTAAAAAATTTAATTTTAAACATTTAATTTTAAAAATGTAATTTTAATTTAATTTAAATTTAACGATTGGTTGGTCTGAACAACTTTGCGACGTAGATAAGTTTAGTGCGCATGCGCGTCATTATTGTATTTTCCTATAAACACCTGTTGAAGGGTGAAGTCAAACTCGCGTGGGGTTTGTTCCTTGGTTAGGGGATAGTGGTCAAGCGGGATAATTATAAGTTCATTTAAAGGTCTCCCTTCTTACTCACATCCGGTTTCCTTATCCGTTATATTTAAACTTATACTCTCGTTGACTTCTAATTTCAAATTTTTTCTTCCAGTAACAATAATTTTCAAAATAATTTCTAGTATTCGATAGGGAACTTTTTTTTCATAAAATAGGAGCTTTAATGACTTTGTGAAGCTCTTCACCAGGGATGATTGTTATAGAGATTGATCAGCGAACTGTCCGTTATAATTAAACTTGTACTCTCATTCATTTCTAGTAGTCGATAGGGAATTTTGTTTTCATAAAATAGGAACCTAATTGACTTTGTGAAGCTCTTCGCCAGGGGTGATTGCTAGAGAGATTGATCAGCGACCTGTCCGTTATTATTAAACTTATACTCTCATTCATTTCTACTTTCATTTTTTTTCTGTAACAATAATTTTTGAAATAATTTGTAGTAGTCGATATGGAATTTTGTTTCGTAAAATAGGAACCTAATTGACTTCGTGAAGCTCTTCGCCTGGGATGATTGCTATGAGATTGATCAGCGACCTGTCCGTTATAATTAAACTTATACTCTCATTCATTTCTAATTTCAATCTTTTTTTCTGTAACAATGATTTTTGAAATAATTTCTAGTAGTCGATTAGGAATTTTGTTTTGTAAAATAGGAACCTAATTAACTTTGTGAAGCTCTTCGCCTGGGATGATTGCTAGAGAGATTGATCAGCGACCTGTCCGTTAAATTTTTCAGTCAATTCAGAAAAAAAATTTCATCCAAAATGTAGAATTTTCAAGTAAAAAAAGATGAATTTTGAACCAAAAAGATTAATTTTATACTCGAAAAAGCAAATTTTTAACAAAATACATAAATTTCTAACCAAACAGTTGATTTTTTAAACTAAAAATATCAACTTTTAACCAAAAATGTAATAGGTAAATTTTAATTGAAAAAATATTAATTTTTGATAGAAAAAAAGTCATCTACGAAACAGTTGAATTTTCAACCTCAAAATATGAAGTTTCAACAAAAAAGGTATTTTTCAATCAAATAGCTAATTTCTCAAGTTGAAAAAATTAGTTTTTAACCGAAGAATGAAATTTAAAAAAAAACACATTTTTAACCAAAAAGAGGAATTTTCAACCATGAAGATTATTTTTCTACCAAAAAAGACGAGTTTTCAACAAACAACAGAAATTTTGAACCAAATAGTTGAACTTCCAAACTAAACAAAAAATCAATTTTTATCCAAAAATGGAATAGTTCAATTTCCACTTGAAAAAATTTATTTTAAATGTAAAAAAAAGATCGAAAATATGATTAAATTTAAACGAAAAGGTTCATTTTCAACCAAATAGTTAAATTTTCAGTTAAAAAAATTAATTTTCATCCCAAAAAAGGGAAATCTCAAGAAAGTAGTACATTTTTTAATCTTCAATAAAAAAATAAGTTTTCAAGGAAGTAGTTCAACTTTCAATGAAGGCGTCGAATTTTCAATAAAAAATGTAATAATTGATATTTTAACCAAAAATATTTGAATTTAAAAAAAAAATGAATTTTCTGCCAAACAGTTGAAGATTCTACCGAATTGTTGAATTTTTTAAAAAATACAAATTTTCAACGAAATACTTGAATTTTCATCCTAAAAAAGATCACTTTTCAACAAGAAATGGAATAGTCAAATTTTAATTAAAAAACAATTGTTTTCAATTTGAAAAAGCGAATTTTTTACAAAACAGTTGAATTTTCTACCAAGTTGTTGAATTTTCAAGCCCAAAGGGCGAAATTTTCCACAAAACTGTTGAATTTTTAACCCAAAAATATGGATTTTCAACAAAAAAGTTGATAGTTGAATTTTCTACCAAAATGTTGATTTTTTAAGCTGAAATTATGAATTTTCTGCAGAAAAAGTTGCATTATCAACCCAAGAGTATAATTTTTCAATAAAAAAGTTAATTTTCAAAGAAATAGTAGAATTTTCAACTAAAATTGTGAATTCAATCCAAAAAGATGAATTTTCGACCAAAATTGTACCATTAGGATCATCATATATCTCCACCTTCTGCTTTTCTTCTTTCTCCTCCTCCTCCTTCCCTCCTTCTCCACCACTTCCTACTTTATTTCGTCGTCTTCCTCCTCCACTTCCTGCTTTATTTCCTCCTCCTCCACTCCTCATCCTCCTCCACTATCTCCTTCTCATCCTCCTCCACTACCTCCTGTACTTCGTCCTCCTGCTCTTCTATTTCTTATCTACCTTCTCCTCTTCTATCTCATATCTCTTCTATCAGTTATTAACATGAACGGTCCCCTACTACACCTCAAATGATACTTCAACGGTCCCTTCCTACATGTGACGTAATACTTGAACGGTCCCCTACTACACGTGACGATTACGTCACTTTATAGTGATCCGTATGAAGCATTATGCAATTTTCTCGAAAGTATGGAGGATAATCCTTCAACTTCTGTGTATTATATCCATTAGGATCATCATAATTCTTTTCTTCTTTCTTCTCCTCCATCTCCTCCTCCACTTCCTCCTGTACTTCGACCTCCTCCACCTCCTCTTCTATTTCTTATCTATCTTCTCCTCCTCTATCTCATATCTCTTCTATCAGGTAACCTGAACGGTCCCCTCCTACACCTGACGTGATACTTGAACGGTCCCTTACTACATGTGCCGTAATACTTGAACAGTCCCCCACTAAACGTGACGATTACGTCACTTTATAGTGATCCGTATGAAACATTATGCAACGTTCTCGAAAGTATAGAGAATAATCGTTCAACTTGTGTATTATATCCATTAGGATCATCATACATCTCCTCCTCCACTTCCTCCACCATTTACTCCTCCTCTTCCATTTCCTTATCTATCTTCTCTTATATCTCATCTCCTCCTCAACTACCTCCTCCATTTCCGCCTCCTCTTCTATTTTCTTACCTATCTTCTCTTCTATTTTCTTATCTATCTTCTCCTCTTCTATTTCATATCTCTTCTATCAAGTACTAACCTGAACGGTCCCCCTACTACACCTGACGTAATACTTGAACTATCCCCTACCACACGTGACGATTACGTCACTTTATAGTGATCCGTATGAAGCAGTATGCTATGTTCTCGAAAGAATAGAGGGTAATCCTTCAATTTTTGTGTATTATATCCATTAAGATCATCATACATCTCCTCCTCCATTTCCTCCTCCTCTTCTATTTCCTTATCTATCTTCTCTTATATCTCATCTCCTCCTCCTGGACTACCTCCTCCATTTCCTCCTCCTCTTCTATTTTCTTATCTATCTCCTCTTCTATTTCATATCTCTTCTATCAAGTACTAACCTGCACGGTGCCCTACTACACCTGACGTGATACTTGAACCGTCCCCTACTACATCTGACGTAATAATGGAACAGTGCCCCACTAGCCACAAAATTGCGCTTTTTCTCTAGCAGTTCTCTGTATTACGCAAGATGGGAGATATGCGCAGAGTACATATAATTTGTCGAAACCATAACGGCCGTAGGCGGACGCACCTCTGGGGCAGAGCTATAGCTATTCCTTTGACGCCACCGACACGGAGAATGATAACCCACTGGCGCATACGAGAATAGGCGAGTGCTTCCACACGTGTGTGCATATCCATTATCCGTGCACTTGTGTTGGTGGAAGTGGGATGTAGGTGTGGGGCGCAGGGTGCGTTTCACAGCTGAATGCACGAGGCGTGTGTTCGGCATCCTGTCGCCTACCGGCCTCCCGCGTCACGCAATATATTTCCATGTGTGCGTTACCGGTTACATGCGAACGTAACGAGCGTGTAGTAGTGGGGCTCGTCGACTCCACGAGATGAAGCGGAATCCGAACCGTTCACTATAGGGTGTCACGACTCAGGAAAACACTTCGTAAAACACGCATGGGGCCGTTTGAAAACTACGTTACACTACTAGGCGAGAAACAGGAGGGGGGGGGGGGTAACGGATTTTGTGACGATTTTTGACGTAGGTCGAGGAGGGAATGTGTGACGAAGTATCTATATTGCCGTATCTGTATGACAAAATCTGTACCCTGGCGAAAGTATCGGATAGGAATTCCTTCCGAACCAATCCGAATCATTCCGGAATCTGTATCCGAATCAATCCGAGTCAATTCGAACCAATCCAAAAAAGTTCTACATATCGTTTGACTCAAAACGTTTAAAAATTAATCCAAATCAATCCGGTTCAATCCGAACTTCAAAACGAAAATTAATATTTTTGTTTAAAAATGCATCTTTTTGGTTGAAAGTTCAACCATTTGGTTAAAAATTAATTAATACCCTGGCGTAAGTATCGAATAGGAATTCCTTTCGAAATAATCCGAAGTCATCCGAATCATTCCGAAATCTCTATCCGAAACAATCCGAGTTCATTCGAGGCAATGCGAGTTAATTCGAACCAATCCGAAAAAATTTCTACAGTTCGTTCGATCCAAATCGGTCAAAAATTAATCCGACTCAATCCGGTTCAATCCGAACTTCCAATCCGAATAAATCCGAACCAAATTTTCAATTCGAATGAATCCGAACTCGGATTGACCTAAAACGATTTTCAATCCGAATGAATTCAATTCAATTCGAACTCGGATTCATTCGGATTGAAAATTTGGTTCGGATTTTTTCGGATTGGAAGTTCGGAATGAACCGGATTGATTCGGATTAATTTTTAATTGATTTGGATCGAACGAACTGTAGAAATTTTTTCGAATTGGTTCGAATTAACTCCGATTGTTTCGAATTAACTCGGATTGATTCAGATAGAGATTCCGGAATGATTCGGATAACTTCGGATTGGTTCAGAAGGAATTCCTATTCGATACTTTCGCCAGGGTATTAATTAATTTTTAACCAAATGGTTGAACTTTCAACCAAAAAGATGCATTTTTAAACAAAAATATTAATTTTCTACCAAAAGAGTTAAATTTTCAGCTCAAAAAATTAACTCTCCAAGTGAAAACGAATTTTCAACACAGCGGTTCAATTTACAACAAAGATTATTCTTTTACTGGAAAATGTGAATTCTCAAATAAATACACGAATTTTCTACTAAAAAAGATAAATTTTCAACCGAGAATGGAATAGTTAATTTTTCAGCTAACAAAGTTAATATTATTATTATTATACCCTGCCTTATTGCCCTGCCCTACTATATAATAATAATAAAAAAATTAATTTTCAAACGAAAAAAAAAAATGAATTTTCACCAAAATAGTAAATCTTTCAAAAGAAAAGATGAATTTTTGACCAAGAATATTAATTTTTTGCCAAAAGAAAACGAATTTTCAATAAAATAGTTCAAGATTCAAGCAAAGAAATGAATTTTCATAAAAGAAGATTAATTTTCTACGAAAAAGACGACTTTTCAACCAAGATTGATTTTTTACTAAAAAATACGAATTTTCAAAAAAGTACATTCTTTTTCTACTTAAAAATATAAATTTTGAACCAAAAATGGAATATTTAAATTTCCAGACAACAGAATTAATTTTGAATGAAAGGAGAACGAATTTTTAACCTTCTGCCAAAGAAATTAAATTTTAACCAAAAAGATTAATTTTTGAACAAGAAGATTCATTTTGTGATAAGAAGACGAATTTTAAACTAAAAAAAGATCAATTTTCAACCAAAAATGAAATAGTTAAATTTTCAGTTCAAAAAATTTATTTTCAACTATAAAAACACATTTTTCACTGAGATAGTACAAATTTCAATCAAAGAAATTATTTTCAATTAAAATAATGAATTTTGAACCAAATAATTTAGCATTCAGGAGTTTCAACGCCAAAGATAAATTTTCAATCAAGAATTTTAATTTTGTACCAAAAGAAAACGACTTTTCAACAAAATAGTTCAATTTTCAAGCAAAAAAATTAATTTTCAACCAAAACGATGAATTTTCGATCAAGAAGATTAATTTCTTACCAAAAGGACCAATTTTCAGCCAAATACATGAATCTTCAACTAAAAAAAAAAAATAAGTTTTCTGCCAAAAATCAAATAGTGGAATTTTCAGTTCAAATAATTAATATTCATACAAAATAAAATTTCAGAAAAATAGTAAAATTTTGAAAGAAAGAAATTAATTTTTAATTAAAGTAATGAATCTTCAACCAAAAAAAAATGAATTTTTAACCAAATAATTGAACTTTTAAGAGTTTCAGACCACAGGATAAATTTGCAACCAAGAATTATATATTTCTACTAAAAACACGAAAGTTTATCCAAACACATGAATTTCCAACCGAAAAGGTCAACTTTCAACAAAAAATGTAATAGTTAAATTTTTGGTTGAAAAAATTAATTTTTAACACAAAAAAAAGAAAAAAATTCTCAATCTTCAACCAAGAAAATGAATTTTTAACCCAATATATTAATTTTCAAACAAATATTTTAATTTTCAACAAAAAAAAGAGAAGTTTTTATTACAACAATTGAATTTTTAACCAAAAAGGATGGATGTTCCAACAAAAATGGAATAGTTAAGTTTTCAGTAAAAAAAATAATTTTTCACAAAATAGTTACATTTCCAACTATAGAGATCAAGCTTCAACAAAAAAATGAATTTTCAACAAAGTAGCTGCATTTCCAAACAAAATCATTAAATTTTCAACAAGTAGAAGATTTTTCAACTAAACGAGGTGAATTCCAAACCAAAAATATAATAGTTGACTTTAAAAAAAAATTATCTTTCAACCAAAAATTGTTGGATTTTAAACAATGGGCAATAAGGGGAATAGAGGGAAGTCTCCGAAGTCTGAAATATGAAAACGCTTTTCAAACTTTCAAAATTATTTTTGAACCGTACCGTTGCAAGGCCATCTTTCGAAAAATTGGCAAGTTCTTAAAAAAATTATCATCAGGAAACGTAATCAACGTTACCTAAGTTCGCAACGTTACTCCCCCCCCCCCCCAATTCCATAATTATTTTTGGATAGGACCCCTTCCTCCCTCAAAATGGTAACACGAGGTCTGTCCAGAAAATATCCGACCTTGTGCTCTAACTTTGTACCTAGTTGTGCTACTGTCAATAACAGGTATTTACTATTAAGGGAGGACATCTGCGAGGACTCTTACTAAGTGCCACAGACCTGCAAATCCTCAGTCGACTGGGTCCTTCACCACGACAACCCACCAGCCCGTTTATCGCAGCTTATTCAGCAATTTCTGGTGAAACACGGCCTAGCCCAACTTTGGCAATCCTCATACAGTCCGGACCTGTTTCCCTGTGATTTCTGGCTGCTACCCAAATTAAATTATCCTCTACAAGGAAAACGATTTGAAGACTTAGAGAAAATGAAACAGAATGCGACTAGGCAGCTGTTAGCTATTCCGAAACGTGACTTTTAGGAGTGCTTCTGAAGGTAGTAGGTTCGCTGGAAGAAGCTTGTGGCTTCCAAGGAGGAGTACTTTGAAGAGGATATCGCCATTGATCAGAATCAACTCTTACTCCTGGTGCACTACAAGGTCGGATACTTTCCGGACAGACCTCGTAGTCCCCTGATCGATGTTGTCAACACCGAGATTTGCCAACTGTGACTGAAAAGTTGCCCCAGGAAATTTCAGTAAAACCAGGTCGACCTAACGAAGGAAGGAGAAGCGATAAAATCGGAAATTCACACTCGGTAGTCGTTTCTCCGAGTAACACTGAATTCCATTCGGTTCGTGATAAAACCACGTTTTCCAGTCCGTTTTCATGGTAGGTTGTACGTGGGGAAATGTCGCGCAATATAACGAAGCCACGGAAAGTGGTATCGAATTCTGGTTCGTTTCATAGCAGCGGTGACATATAAATAAAAATACTCTGAAATAGTTCCAGATAACAGCAGTTTCTGGTATAGGAAAATTTAAATCGAGGACAGAAGCCAGTACCTGATTTGGGTTGGTAATTTCCTATTGATCATTATCAGCCCTTCATGGGATAGTCAAACCTGATTTTTATCCTGGACCAATTTTTCATTCTCTCTGGCCAATAATATTTTATTTCCACGTGTCCAAATAACAAGTTTCCATTTCGGAGAAACCAAGTGAAAAGGTGCTAACTCGTGGAGACAAAATTAAAAGTTACTACAGATTTGAGGGCGCTGTGGTTCCAAATACAATTTATGCGGAATTTTGAAGCTTCAAGAGTTCTCCATGAGAGGTAGCACCTTTTCATTTGGTCTCTCCGAGATGGAATCTTATCACTTGGACACGTCGATTTCCAAATGGTAAATAAACACCTGTAAGCAGGAACTACAGACATCGGATAGAATTACACATTGCAGAGGTGAATACATTACATGGATAATGTGCCGGGCTTCAGGGCTTATGCATTACAGGTACTAACACTAGTCTAGGCAAGTTCTAAGTGCCGCTGTGAGCGTTGGTATCAAAGCCAAGGCTAGCCGCACCCGTATAGTGCGATTCGAGATGCATCATCCGATTTCCGACCGACAATACTGAGATCGACCTCAAAGGATGCATTGATCAGGAATGCAAGGATTACCTACAACAGTATGAGTATCGATCCAAGTGCACCTGCAGATTACTTTGATGTGGACGACTAAATCAATACCATAAGTTGTATTATCCGGATAATAGAAGCTTTCAACAATTTGGCGACTTTCATACCTTCGAGACACTGGTCCAGGGTTGTGACTACCGACCCTTCTTATGAGCAGAACAAGGGTTATCGAGAACCCTCGTCGGTGGTTTGTTTGCTCGTTCTTTCAAGCTTTTTGGGGCCACGTGTACTCAGCGATCAACTTACAGACGACAGAGAAAAAATACCCAAGTATTGGGAGACATAAAGATTTGACCAAAGAGCTTTATCACAGCCATCAATCCCAGAAGGAAAACAAGCAGAAGTATTCCTCGCAATCTATACCAAACGGATTCAGAAATAGAGCCGCTGCGTTTTTCTGACGGTTGCCAACAGATTCGAAGTAGGTGACCGAGACGGAATCAGGTCTCGAACATGTTAAAGACTGAGCAGATCTGGTCCCATTTGTTCTTTTTGATATTCTAAACATTAGGACATCTTATACTCAATCCGTTAAAGTGCATCAAGTTTGTTTTTGGTTGTCCTTTCTTCTGCCTGGAGACGTATGATTGGGTTAGTTTTGGTTTGCGACGAGGAGCGAGCCAGGCCACCCAGTAGCCATTTAGATAAACGACCTGCCCCTGTTGAGTGCCAGCCAGAGAGAAGAACAGATACATGTTCATACGCGTGTGCGACTAGGAACGAAAGAGACAAGAAGGAACGGATTCCTCCCGAGAGACCGATTGAGAGTGTGGGTTAGAGGAGGATGCGAGAGGAGGATGCAAGATAAGGATGCGAGAGAGTACTTGGAAGCGAGATAAAGCCATGGTGACGGAAAAGCTGCTCAAGTGCAGGTCGACACCGACATTCAATTGACGTGTTTAGATTTAGACGCTCTTGAAACCAAAAGGGCTGCAAAATTCTAGGAATACTTAGATAACATCTTTGCTGGTTTTTCGAAAGATATCGGTTTTTAATTGACCCAAGTATCATCATCAGGTAGGCGTTTTTAAAATGATTTTTGGTCCTAATCTCACGTAACGTCAATATTATAGAAAGACCTGGCGAAGTAGGTGTCAATTGAGAGGGGCCATGTGGACCATCCTTGGCTCATCATGATCAGAACGTGAGAAGTTCGTACGTGCTTCTAGAGCAAGTTGACATCATGTCCACAGTTCGGGTGGTACAATCGGATTGTCTGGGTATCATCCTAAATAATACTACAATCGTAGAGAAGATTTTTAAATTGACATTCGGGTCTGGATGGTACCTACACTTGGTTGGTTCAAGTTTGGTGTGAAGATCTGAGACAAAGAAGAACAGGGATGGAAAAAGTTTTCAAAATAGCGTGACGCTTTGAACGGCCCCTTACTAGTGATAAGGCTCATCAGTATTGGAACTTCCAAATGATTATGCTTAACACTTTGTTCTAGGTCAAAAATCAACCTCTGATACTCTTTAATAAAAGCCAGAATCCGACTTGAAATTAAATAACAAAACAAGCATACCGAAGATACTTTAGGGCCTGAGAACCAGAATCTCATCCTAACAAAACAAACCAACAAGATAAAAAGGCGATCCGAAACGGTTCCCTGGAGAATTGATCAAGATCGGGTATTTCTCGCGTAAGAGTAGAGCCGGGAGGTATTAGTGGAGGCCAGACATTTATGTGGTTGTCGTGACGCAAGGACAGGTACCCTTGCTAACCACTCGTTGCCCACCTACCTGTGCCCACCTACCTGTACCAACCCGGCTAGATCGTCGGTATATCTTATATCCTTGACGAGACACCGCGGGACCTGGTACCCTGATACACAGACGAACACGAAGCCCTGACAGGCGGCCTAAACTGAATAAATTATTAGAGACTCGTCTGCCGACCCCCTTCCCAGATCCCACTCCACTTCGGTAGGGATCCGGGCGGACGAGTCGACCCCCTCCGAGTGCCAAGATTCATATCTGACTCCAGCCCTCAAACTCGTCTCTTCTGCTTCGGAAACGGGACCCCGAAGCGGGACGAGATCTAGACAATAGTTCTTCTCTCGAAGAGAGTTTGCGCTCCGGACGAAACTTCGGCATCGGGCTCTTTCCCCCTCGCGCCGTGTCGTTCCTCTTACTTCCCGAACCCGATTCCCGCAACCTACGGTGTTGAGAGTGAGAGGATCCGATGTTGCAATCTGAGAGACGAAGAGCGTAGAAGTCGAGCTGGGAGATTTCTGGATGCTGCAAAGAGAGCAAGTGAGAGAGGGTTGAGAGAGGGTTCGGTGGAGTGGGTTGGTACGAATCTCCGGAGATTCCACGCATGGAGAATCGTGGAACGGGCCAGACCAGACCGCCAGCCTCGTTGGTTGCACGGAAGGCAGCTGCCAGCCGGCTTACCGCCGCCACGTATTATACCAGACGAGAGAACGAGACTTTGCTCGCGGTCTGACGGCATTCGGGGTGCGGGGAAACAGTCGCGGGGAAAGAGTCAGAACGAGTGAGAGGAAAACGAAGAGGGCAATACCAGTCCCGCAAATATCGACACGCCACCGTCTTGTATCGAGAAGATCAGTTCTTTATTGGATTTCTACGTCAAGATTAGAAATATCATACCGCATATCTGACGTTCTACAAAAAAAAGTAGTAAGGTACTGCCCATGAACTACGCCACCAATTTCGGGCTATTTCTGACCCTCCACCCTGAATTTCTACGTCCAGACTAGAAATATCATACCTCA
>CAKNYM010051630.1:104359-116236 GCA_932195095.1 Andricus curvator | reverse complement strand
CCCTCCACCCTGAATTTCTACGTCCAGACTAGAAATATCATACCTCACATGTGCCGTTTTACGGAAAAAGTAGTAAGGCACCGTCCATAAACTACGCTACCAATTTTGGACTATTTCTGACCCTACCTCCTGAATTTCTACGTCCAAATTAGAAATATCATACCTCATATCTGCCTTTTTACGGGAAAAAGTAGTAAGGTACCGTCCATAAACCTCAGCTGAAGTGAGTTGAAATTTTGAACAAGAAGATTAATTTTTTTACCAAAAAAGACGAATTTTAAAGCAAATAATTAAATTTTAATCTAAAAAAGATCACTTTTTAACCAAAAATGGAATGATTAAATTTTCATTGAAAAACAATCATTTTCAATCCAGAAAGGCAATTTTTGACAAAACAGACGAATTTTCGAAAAAAAAAAAATTTGAACAAACAACATTTTTTAACCAAAAATTTTATTGAAGTACAGGGTGGCTGTTTTAAAGGCAGAAAAAAATTCCCGGTCTTTTCCGGGTTCGCTAACATTTTTCACGGTCAATGAAAGTATAAAATTCGAACTCTAAAGCTAAAAATTTTTCCATTTGAAGTAATAAAAACTGAGCTGCAAATAATAATTTGAAACAATTTTAAGCTAGAAATATTAAGAATTGAACGATTACATTTTTTTTATAAACTGAAGATTTCTTAAATCAGAAGTTAAATTATTTTTATCTTAGATAATTTTAAAAAAATTTAAAAGTCCTTGAAAAATTTCAAAATTTTATTTCAAAATCTGGAAACATCTACAATATCTACATTTTTTCATATTTTAAATTATTTTTGAAATTTTTTTCAGAACTTCTAAACATCTTTTAACATGATTAAAATTCTTCCCAAAATTTTGTTTAAAATCCTGAAAAATTAAAAATATTTCCTTAAAATCTTCCAGATTAATTTTTGACATTTCTGGAAATCTTTTCAAATCTTTTTAAATATTCTCTTAAAATTAATTTTTCAAAATAAAAAGTCATTTTCAGTTTTCCTAGGAATCTTAAGAAAATGTTTTTCATTCTTTTGAAGCCTTTCACAATTCTTAAAAATCTTCTAAATTTTTTGTTCGAAACAGTCAAATTTTGACACTATACGTATAGATACTTCGTTTAAATTATTTGAAATAATTTCAAATTTTAAATTAATTTTGAAACTTCTCAGACCTTCTAAATATCTTTTCAACTTACGCGAATTTTTTCTAGGAATAATAATAGGTGTTCAATATTTATTATACGTCAAAATTCATCGATTTTACTTGTAAATTTTTTTGTTTAAATAGAACAATTAAAATTGTAACGCTCAAAATTCAGATTTTTTTTTTAGTTATGAACATTTTTAATTGCATATCCTATTTAAAAAAAGCGACGTTACTGAATATATCGAAAATATAGAACACATTGTGGTCGAAAACGAGAACATTTAAATTGTAAATAATTATAACATTTTGCTACCACACTATAATTTCTAAACTGTTTTACATTTTCAAAGAGATAAGAAAAATTAAATTATGGACAAAAACTTATTTCGAAGAATTCGAAAAAAAATTTAGAAGCTTTTTAATAATTTTGAAAGATTTGAGGAGACTAATTTTTTTTTTAAGAATTCTGTGAAAAATTTTTAATGGTTTAGGTTTTATTTTGAAAGAATAATTTTAAGTTTTGAAAAGTTCTAAATGTGTGGAAAAAGAATATGGAAGACTTCAAGACAATTTTTATTTTTCAGGATTCAAACAAATTTTGGGTGAATTGAATTTGGCAGGGTGTCAAGAGAATGAAAAAAATGTTCTTAAGATTCATGGGAAAAATTCAAATGATTTTTTTTAATGAATTCTAAAAGAGAATTGAAAAAGATTACAAAATATTTTAAATTATTTTCTACAATATATTTAGAAGTTTTGAAACGATTAAAAAAGAATTAAAACTTATAAAGATATTTTTCAAATTTTGTAAGGTTTCAAGAAAATGAAAAAAAATCATCAGGTTTCTAAGAAAAATTAAAATTATTTTTTTATTTTGAAAAATTCATTTAAAGAGAATATTAAAAAAGATTTCAAAACATTTCTGAAATTGTCAAAAAAGAATCTGAAAGATTTTAAGGCAATTTTTTTTTAATTTTGCAGAATTTAAAAGAAATTCAGAAAAAATTTGAGTAATTTTTAAAGATTAGAAAGGTTTAGAAATTCTGAAAAGATAAAAAAAAGGAATTTTCTTAAGATTCTGTGGGAAATTTGAAATGATTTTTTATTTTGAAAAGTAAACTTTAAAAAAATTGAAAAAGATTTCAAGTCAAAAAGATAAATTTTCAACCAAAGAAATTAATTCTTAACTAAAATGATGAATCTGTAACCAAAAATATGAATGTTTAACCAAATAGTTGGTTGAATTTTCAACCCAAAAAATTAATTTTCTACTAAAAAAGACTAATTTTCAATAAAAAGTTTATGAATTTTCATCTAAAAAAAAATCAATTTTCAACCAAGATTAGAATAGTTAAAATGTCAGAAAAATAAATTTTCAACCAAAAAGAAAAAAACTTTCAAAGAAAAAATTTTGTTTTCATAACAAAAAAATGATTAGTAACAAAATAATTCAATTTTAAACTAAAAAATCTGAATTTGCAAACCAAAAATATAATATTTCGTTTTTCAATCAAAGAAATTATTTTTTAATCACTATGATAAATTTTCAAAGAAAAGTATGAAATTTGGTTCAAATAGTGGATTTTTTAATCCAAAAGATGAATTTTCTATCAACAGAAAAAAAAACGATTTTTCAACTAAACAGTTTTTTTGCAATGAAAGAAATTAATTAAAACAAAAAATAGAATAGTTAAATTTTCTACTAAACAGATAATTTTTTAACGAAAAAGATTACATTTCTATCCAAAAAAGTAAATTTTACACAAAAAATGTAATAGTTAAAGTGAATTTTCAACTAAAATGATGAATCTTCAACTAAAAAAAAATTAATTATGCATTTCAAACTAAAAAGATAAATTTTCTACCAAAAATAAAGTAGGATA
Organism: Andricus curvator; assembly: GCA_932195095.1. Lineage (NCBI taxonomy): Eukaryota > Metazoa > Arthropoda > Insecta > Hymenoptera > Cynipidae > Andricus > Andricus curvator. The sequence goes on along the minus strand of CAKNYM010051630.1, from coordinate 113,187 downwards.
ATTTTCAGTCAGTAAAATAAATTTCCAAACAAAAAACAAACGAATTTTCAACTAAAGAAATTAATTTTTAACCAAAAAGATGAAATTTCAACTATTGAGAGTACCCTTTTACGAAAAAAAGACTGATTTTCAAAAAATAGTTAAATTTTCACCGAAAACAGATAAATTTTCAACTAAAAATAGAACAGTTAAATTTTGAGTAAAAAAAATTAATTTTCAATAAAATTAAAATTTCAACGAAGTAGTGTAATTTTCAAACAAGAAGTTTAATTTCTATCAGAAAAGATAAATTTTCGATCAAAAATGGAAGTTATATTTCCAGTTTGAAAAATTAATTCTAAATAAGAAAAATCTCATTTGCAACCAAAAAGATCAATTTTCAACCAATAAGATGAATTTCTAACAAAGTACATGAATTTTCAACCAAATTTTGAATTTTTAAAGGAATTTCCAACCAAAAGGATGAACTAGTCACCAAGAAGATTAAATATTCTCCCACAAAATTCGGGTTTTCAATAAAATACAGGAATTTTAAACCAGATATTTGAATTTTCAACTTAAGGGCCTTAAGGCCATGTGACGAGTGGGTCACGTGACCGGATTCCTACCTTACCGACACTTTTTTTATTTCCTAACTTATTTTCACACGAATAGCCACATCGAGTTGAAAATTTGGGATACTAAATAAGAAGCACTAAGAAAGGTGGGTCTCGTCCTGAATTTTTATAATTATGAAAAACGTTTTTTTTGTAAATTTTTTTTTTTGGCTTTTTTCATGATTATTAAAATTTATGACCAACCCCACCTTTCTTAGTCTTTCTTATTTATTATCTCAAATTTTCAACTTGATGTGGCTATTCGTGTGAAAATAAGTTAGGAAATAAGAAAAGTGTCGGTAAGGTAGGAATCCGGCCACGTGAACCACTCGTCACATGGTCTAGTAACGATCAATCAGAAGAGAAATCTTTACAGATACCGTGAAAATGGAAATCTACAATATCGATCAAAGTTATCTATGTTATTAAACATGTTACAAAATATGTTGAGTAATGACGTAGGAGGGAAGCTGAAGTAAATATTAGGGTCTGTAAGATTGGGGGGGGGGTGCAAAGAGTCGAAAAATAACGTGACGTAATATGTGAACACTTCCTAAGAGGATTAGAGATAATGAGATCAAGATCCTCAGGGTCTGGAACAACCGGAATAATTCTCGTGAATCAGGACCTCAAGCACGACCTCAAACAGGACCTCAACCTCAAGCAGGACCTCAACCCCAAGCGGACGCTTTCGTCGGCGGGACCGGGACATTTGTGCACGAGTGGGAATGGGTGAGAAGAGGACGAAATCCAAACTGGTGCGGTTCAATGCGTGACGCGTCAACGCAAACAGAAATCCGACACGCCAGCCAGATAGATAGACATACGGCTGCATGGAGTGGCCAAAGAGAGGAGGTGGAGTGGCCGAAGGGAGGGGGTGGAAAGCCACTCGCGTTGACTACGGCTCGCTACCCCTGGTTTCCAGTGTCACCGCGTGAGGGTGGAGGAAATGCGAGCTGTTTCACAATGGAAGCCTTTTTGTGACACGAGGGAAAATACTATGTGGTTGCTTGCCAGCATTTGTTGATTCCCCCAATCCCCCTATTCTCGATCGTCTCACTTCCGTCAAACAGATAAGGTATTTTCCACTAGAAGAGCCTTCTCGTTAACCCTCTTCTATCAGAAATTCCGAGCTGAATTAGAATTCCGTTCTTATCTCTCTATTTGTGTGAGGCACTGAAGCAGGATTAGCTTTCGTAATTAACTATATCTTTCCCTCTAACAAGTTATACGTATCATCGTCTTTTTCAAAATCCGCCGGAAAATTAAAGAAAGGTTTTAAATTAACAAAATGGCAGCAGTTTTTCTGAAAAAATTAAAATCGATTTTCTCAAAAAACCCACCTTTAAATTTGTTGCCAACTTTTTTTTGAACTTGTACTTTGATAATGAAGATATCTTGTAAGTTTGATGCTTGTTGCATAACTTTTGAAGGCAGGAGAATTCTTTTTTTTACCATCGAATTTTCTACTTTTTCTTGGAAACAGTGACAGATACAAAAAAATGTTAAGATAAAAGTTTGCATGTCTAAAAAGTTCTATGGAAAATGTCTCTTGTTCTTTTCCGATATTTTTTATAGTTTATGTGAAAAATTCGGAAATTACATTTTCAGGAAAAAATTCTCCCGGCCTGAAGAATGGTTTAGCCCGCACAATGCTGATAAAATGCCTTTCTTCGATTAGTAGAAACTTTCAAAAAGCATTTAGAAGATTGTCTCAAAAAATCCACCTTTAAAATTTCCAATTTTTTTTGAACTTGTACTTTGATAATTAAGATATCTTGTAAGTTTGATGCTTGTTGCATAACTTTTGAAGCCAGGAGAATTCTGTTTCCTTACCATCGAATTTTCTACTTTTTCTTGGAAACAATGACAGATACAAAAAAATGTTAAGATAAAAGTTTGCATGTCTAAAAAGTTTTATGAAAAATGTTTCTAGTTCTTTTGCGATATTTTTTATAGTTTATGAGAAAAATTCGAAAATTACATTTTCAGGAAAGAAAAATTCTCCCGGCCTCAAGAATGGTTTAGCCCGCACGATGCTGATAAAATGCCTTTCTTCGATTAGTAGAAAATTTTTTTAAATATTTAGAAGATTTTCTCAAAAAACCCACCTTTAGAGTTGCCAATTTTTTTTTGAACTTGTACTTTGATAATGAAGATATCTTGTAAGTTTGATGCTTGTTGCATAACTTTTGAAGGCAGGAGAATTCTTTTTTCTTACCATGGAATTTTCTACTTTTTCTTGGAAACAATGACAGATGCAACAAAATTTTAGGATAAAAGTTTGCATGTCTGAAAAGTTCTACGAAAAATGTCTCTTGTTCTTTTGCGACAGTTTTTATTGTTTATGGGAAACCTTCGAAAATCAGATTTTCAGGAAAAAAAAATTCTTCCGGCCTCAACAATTTTAGCCCGCATGACGCTGATAAAATGCCTTTCTTCGATTAGTAGAAACTTTTGACAAATATTTAGAAGATTTTCTCAAAAAACCCACCTTTAAATTTGTTTCCAATTTTGTTTTGAACTTGTACTTGGATAATGAAGATATCTTGTAAGTTTGAAGCTTGTTGTATAAATTTTGAAGCCAGGAGAATTCTTTTTTCTTACCATCGAATTTTCTATTTTTTCTTGGAAACAATGACAGATACAAAAAAATGTTAAGATAAAAGTTTGCATGTCTAAAAAGTTTTATGAAAAATGTTTCTTGTTCTTTTGCGATATTTTTTGTAGTTTATGAGAAAAATTTCAAATTTACATTTTCAGGGAAAAAAAGTCTCCCAGCCTATACTGATAAAATGCCTTTCTTCGCTTAGTAGAAACTTTTAAAAAATATTTAGAAAAATAAAAAAGGTGGCGTTTTCAAGACAATCTTTTTTTTTTTCTTCAAAATTTGAAAACATGAAAAAAAATATTTTCTGGAAACCCCCACCTTTCTCATTCTTCGAAATATTTTTGAAAATTTTCTACTACTAGAAGAAAGACATCTTATCAGCATCATGCAAGCTAAACCATTTTTCAGGTTAGCAAAATTTTTTTTCCTAAAAATATAATTTTTTAATTTTCCTTGTAAACTATGAAAGATGTCGCAAAAAAACAAGAGACATTTTTCATAGAAGTTTTTGAGACATGTCTGAAATCTTTAAAAATCTTTTTGAATTTCCTCGAGAACCATAAGAAAATCCTATTCTTATAACCTTAAAAACAAGTAAATGAAAAAAATTTGTAACTAAACAGTTTAACTTTCAACCAAAAAGATGAATTTCCAACTGCGAAAATTAATTTTCTACTAAAAAAGACGAATTTTTAACCAAGTTGTAGGATTTTAAACTAAAAAAGGTTAAGTTGCAACAAAAAATGGAATAGTTCAATTTTCGAATTAAACAAATTAATCCTCAATCCAACGAACGCGATTTTCTTAAACAAAATTTAATCTTTCAAAGCTTTTAAAGCCTTTTGAAATATTTTCAATTCTTTTGAAGATCTTTGAAATCTTCTAAAAACTTTGTGAAATCTTATGGAATCTTTTGTAGATATTTGAAATCATTTGAAATATTTAAAAAATTTTGTTGAATCTTGAGAAATCTTTATGATTTTTTTTGTAAATGTTTTTAAAGCTTTGAATTTTCTTGTGAAATCTTTGAAATCTTTGAAACTTTTGGAAAATATTTTGAAATAATTTGTAAATCTTTCAAACACTTTGTTCAATCTTTTGAACTCTTTTGTAGATCTTCGAAACCTTTAAAATCTTCAGAAATTCTTGAAATCTTCCTGAAATTTTTGAAATCTTTGCGAAATTATTTGTATTTTTGTGAAATCTCTGTGAAAATTGAAATCTTTGTAGAATATTTAAAACCTTTGTGAAATTATTTGAATCTTCGTAAAATATTTTGAAATCCTTTGTAAATCTTTGAAATATTTGTCAAATTATTTAAATCTTTTAACAATATTTTGAAATCCTTTGTCAAATTTTGAAATCTTTTAAAATGTTTTGAAATCTTTGAAATCTTCGTAAAATAATTGAAATCTTTGGAATTTTTGTGAAATCTTTATAAAATCTTCAAAATCCTTGTGCAATCTTTGTGAAATCTTCTTAATCTTTGTAAAATTTGTTGGAATTGGAAATCTTTATGAAATATTTTTAATTGTTTTGAAATCTTCGAAATCTTGGTAATATATTTTGCAATCATTTATAAATCTTGGAAATCTTTTGAAATCTTTTGAAATCTTTATTAAATCTTTTAAATTCTTTTGTAGATCTTTGAAATCATTTGACAAATTAAAAAATCTTTGTTGAATCTTGAGAAATCTTTATGATTTTTTTGTAAATCTTTTTAAAGCTTTGAATTTTCTTGTGAAATCTGTGAAATCCTTTGAAACCTTTGAAATCTTTTAAAGCCTTTTGAAATCTTTTGCAGACCTTTAAAACGTTAAAAATCTTTAAAAATTCTTAAAATCTTCCTGAAATTTTTTTAATCTTTTGAAAATCTTATTAAAGCTTTGTAAGCTTTGTGACATCGCTTGAAATCTTTGAAATTTTTAAAAATCTTTTTTACGAAATCTTTGCGAAATTATTTTTATTTTTGTGAAATCTATGAAATCTCGGTGAAAACTGAAATTTTTGTGAAATCTGAAACCCTTTGTAAATCTTTTGAAATCTTTGAAATATGTGTGAAATTATTTAAATGTTTTTATAATATTTTGAAATACTTGGTAAAACTTTGAAATCTATTAAAATCTTTGAAATCTTTGTGAAATAATTGAAATCTTTGGAATTTTTGTGACTTTTGCAATCATTTGTAAATCTTTGAAATCTTTTAAAATTTTTGTCAAATCTTTCGAATTTTTTTGAAGATCTGTGAAATCTTTGAAATCGTTGTGAAATCTTTTAACATATTTTGAAATTTTTGTTAAATCTTGAGCAATCTTTGAAATCAGTGTGAATTTTTTTTATCTTTTGTAAATATTTTTAAAGCTTTGAAAGCTTTGAGAAATTTTTTAAATCGTTTCAGATCTTTGGAATTTTTGTGAAATCTTTTGACATCTTTCTGGAAACGTTTTAATCTTTGTGAAATTTTTTAAATCTTCGTAAAATATTTTTAGTTCCTTTGCAAATCTTTGAAATCTGTCGAAATTTCTGAAATCCTTGTGAAACCTTTTGAAATCTTTGCCAAATCTTTTAAATTCTGTTGGAGATCTTTGAAATCTGCTTGAATATTTGAAATCTTTTGTAGATCTTTAAAATCTTTTAACACATTTTGAAATCTTATTTGTGAATTTTTGTAAATGGTGCAAAAGACATGAATTCTCAACCCAATAGTTGAATTTTCGACTAAAAAAGATAAATGCAATTGAAAAAGGGCGGAAAATTAGAAGGACTGCCTAGACAGAGCCACATGAGACCTACTGCCCGTCCAAAAAGTTTAGGCACCGCGATTTTTGTACAGATTTTCGTGAAAATCTCAGCAGAAAAAAATTCTAAAAGTATGAGACAACATGCATGTTGCACGTGAAGGTTGTGCTAATACTGATACAGACTTTCAAAATTTTCAGATGATTAGCGATTATTTCCGGGCGAGTGAAAGATGAAAAAGCATAATAATCATATGATCATTTCAGAATACTCGACTTTGAATGGCTGTAAGTAACTGAAAAAAATTATGAAAAATTTGCAAAAAATATATGGGTCTCATTGATCCTTTCTGTTCCCAGTGGTGATATTTGGAGTTAGGAATAATTATTTGTTAATAAGTTATTGACAAAAGAGTGGGGAGGTGTCATCTCCGGAACTAAGGAACGTACAGAGATGATCCTTGAAGCAAATTACACATTTTTGGCTTCTGACAATGTTGTGCGTATTACCAATGAGCAAAAAGTTGCACTTGAATGTTTAAAAAATTATTTTCTTCTGGGAAAAATGCAAAAGGCTTGACGATAATCGAGGCTACCGCACTCTCAGCATGGGACCTTGCTGGCGCTATTGCTACACGTGCAACACAACCTTCTCTCTCACACACACAGTTGCACAGTCCGTAAGCCCTGATGCAAAAAAAAGGGATACAGGTGCCTATATTATTATGAAATTATTAAAAAATTATTATAAAACATTGTCAGAAGTCAAAAATGTGTAATTTGCTTCATGGATCATCTCTGTACGTTCCTTAGTTCCGGAGATGACACCTTCCCACACTTTTGTCAATAACTTATTAACAAATAATTATTTCTGACTCTAAATATCACCACTGGGCACAGGAAGGATCAACGAATCCCATATATTTTTTGCAGATTTTTCATAATTTTTTTCAGTGACTTACAGCCATTCAAAGTTGAGTATTCTGAAATGATCATATGATTATTATGCTTTTTCATCTTTCACTCGCCCGGAAATAATCGCTAATCATCTGAAAATTTTGAAACTCTGTATCAGTATTGGCAAAACCTTCACCTGCAGCATGCATGTTGTCCCATATTTTTAGACTTTTTTTCTGCTAAGATTTTCCCGAAAATCTGTACAAAAATCGCAGTGCCTAAACTTTTTGGACGGACAGTAGACAGGGCCACATGAGACCTACTAGTAGATGAGTCTAATCTCCTCATCTACTCGGGACATCTCAATTCAGGAAGTATTCTCCAGCGTAAAAAGGCTGAAAATTGCAGGAATTCAGTGAGGTTATCATCGGGAAGAAGAAATCGATTTCACCGCATTCTCCGCACCTGAAAGTATACCGCACACGCGATAGAAAGAGGCCCCTTGTCAGGAAGGCGAACCGGAGTGTCGGTCTCCTGTGATTAAGCGGCCGCGTTCAATTACGATCGCATCGGTCGCGGTTGGCGCGAGCCCGTGGCGGTAGTCGTGGTTGTCGTCTCCTGGCAGCTGCAGTTGCCAGATAGGTACGGATATCGTGCATGTAGGAGTATGTCATTACCGTGACGCGTAGGCAGTGGGACGCTGTGCATTGTGTGCCAGGAGGGCGGAAGGCGGCGGGGTTGTTGAGACTGCCTGGCGTGACGGGGGAGGGGGTTGGGGGAAGCGGGGCCCGGTGTCGTGAATAAACGACGAGAGGGAACGCGTGCGCGCAAGCGTGTGCGTTTGCCGAAGCGTGTATGTGTGCCGAAGCGTGTGCGTCAGCCGAAGCGGTGCGTTAGGCGAAGCGTGTGCGTGTGCCGAAGCTTGAGCGTGCGCCTAAACGTGTGCGTGCGCCTCAGCGTGTGCGTGCGCCTCAGCGTGTGCGTGTGCCTCATTACGAGTCGTTCACGTTCGTGCGAGGGAGCCCAGGGCGGCAATCCGGCATCGCACAGCACATCAGGGTCGAGTCGGGGGGCTCGGGCAGCGCTGACGAGTCGAGCCTGGCCGATCCGCCAGCCAAGCTGTGTTCCGCTCGCCAAGCCTGCCAAGGCTCGACCGGCACTGAGAATCAACACGCCAGCAGCCGGACGATTGCGGCCTGCTAAACGCCCAAAGCCACGATCCCGCAAGCGGCGACATTTATACCGGGTGACCCAGGAATACGTAAGCCGCGCCCCACAAACCCAGCGCCTGCTCGAATCGATCCTTCCGAAGAGCTTGCCACGATCTAAATCCCACGATTTCAAAAGACCTTTTAGGCGGCCTGCACGTGTACGAGTCGCCCACATCAGACCCCATCATTCACTACTTCCGATTGCTCAGCTTCAAATTTATGTTTATCAAGCAGATCATATGGGAGGAGATCGTTGGCGTTGATAATTCTTGATGATAGTCTTTCATGAACGAATCACTCTGATTCTTGTTCTGTGGAGGATCAAGAGAACCGAATTTGAATAAATGTCGACAGTTTTATTTATTTGTTTCAAAATTTGTTTATCTATTTCAACCAAAGAGTTGAATTTTCAACAAAATAATTACATTTTTATCAAAATAGTTTAAATTTAACAAAATATTTGAAGTTTAAGACTACAAATATGAATTCTGCACAAAAAATCAAATAGTTAAAATTACATCTACAAAAGATCAAATTCCCAACAAAAGAGATGAATTTAAAAATCAAAACCACGAGCATTAGTTTTCTACCAAAAGAAGAATTTTAAACCAAAAAAGATAAATTTTCAAACAAAAATGGTTAAAGTTACAATTTCAGTTTAAAACAAATTTTAAACAAAAAAAAAACGAATTTTCAACAAAATAGTTCAATTTTAAATCAAGGTGATGAAGTTCAAATTTACCCAGTAGTTGAATTTTCAATAAAAAAAGATCAA
>CAKNYM010051630.1:91807-104349 GCA_932195095.1 Andricus curvator | reverse complement strand
AATTTTAACCTAAGGGATGAATTTTTAACTAAAATGATGAATCTTCTAATCAAAAATACGAATTATCAACAAATAAAGATTTTTCAGTCACAAAGGAAAAAAAATTCTTCCAGCTTGTTGAACTTTCCAGCCAAAAGACAAAATTTCTGTAACAGTTGAATTTTCAGCACGAAAATATGAATTTTCAACAAAAAAGTTAATTTTCGACTAAACAGTTGCATTTTTAACTAAAAAAGATCAATTTTCAACCAAAAGTATTTAAAGTTACAATTTCAGTTTAAAACCAATTTTAAACAAAAAAAAGCAAATTTTCAACATAATAGTTCAATTTTCAATCAGAGCGATAAAGCTCAAATTTACCCAAGTAGATGAATGTTCAATAAAAAAAGATCAATTTTCAAGAAAATACTTAATAAAAAAAGAGATGAATTTTCAACTAAAATTATGAATCTTCAACTGGAATAGTTCAATTTTTTGTTAATAAAATTAATTTTCCATCAAAGAGATGAATGTTCAACTAACATGACGAATCTTCAACCAAAAAATTATTTTATAACAAATTGGTTCAACTTTCAAAAAATTAGATCAATTTTCAGTCAAAGAAATAAATTTTCAAATGAATTGATAAATATTACACTAAAATAATTCAAATTTTGAACAAAATTTAATTTTCAACCAAACAACAACATTTTTTAACAAAATAGTTAAATTTTCGACCAAGGAAATTAATTTTAAACTAAAATTATGAATTTTCCTGACCAATAAAATTCCCTGACTTTTCCCTGATTTCCAGGTTCTAGCTTTTCCCAGTAAAAAGTTGGATTAAAAAAAATTGTTTAAACAATAAAAACAAATTAAAATCAAAATATAAATACTTCAAGTTATTCTTTAAAAAGATCAAGGATTAATCAAATTCCCTTAGTTCGCGATATTCTAGAAAAAGAAAATGATTTAAACGAACAAAAGTGTTTGAAGAATAAAAAATTATTTAAAAAATACATGAAATCTTGTAATTTATTCATTCGTGACGATCATATATTTTATCTTCCCTCAAAAATCATGTTTTTCCACTCCAGAGTGGGTAAAATAAAAAAATTTTATTTGTAGTCTCCGAAAAAACATAGATTTTACATTAGAAATATGTGAAATAAAAGCTGTGAAGTTTGATAAAAAGATATTTTTAGTTGAATCATTTTTGCATTAGAATAATAAGTTTTAAAAAAAATTGAAAAATAATTTGAATAAAGTGTTAAGTGGAATAATAAATTACTTCCTACAGTCACAAGCTGCTGAAATCTTCAGATCGGTAGATCCATCTTAGATCGTAAAAATGCTGTAGAAGAAATAAATTTTTCCATCACGTGGCATTCTATGAATTAATTATTCATTTCACTTTAAATTTTTTTAATATTGCCTTTCGAATTCATTCGCAAACGATGGTTGGGTCCTTTTTTAAAAATCATCTTTTTGGATTTTCGTTTAAATTTTTTAAATTTTGGATACTGGACCTCATTAGCCGTTAGAAGTTGAGTAAAAAAGTCTTATGGGAGAATTTTGTAAAATGAACACCTGTCGTTCTACGGAGGCATGAATGTACCTTATGGAACAAATTTACACCTCTATAGAACGACAGCTGTTCATTTTACGAAACTCTTCCACCAAACCTTTTTACTCAATTTTGAATTTTGATTCGAGTTTACAGCACCATTTCTCTAATTAAAATAAATTATTTGATTCACGGAAGAAGAAAAACGATTAAGGATTAGCTTTTTAATTTTTCAAAAGATTTGTGTGATTAGATTAATTAGATTAATCAAAGAAGATATATTTAAACAGTGTTACAAATATATGGGAATGATTTCCAGTTGGTTAGAGTAATACAAAAAATTGTTATTGTGTTATAAACAAATTAATGAAGAAAAGTCATTTTTTGGGATTCGCAATGTTTACCTAATTGAAATTAATAGATTTTGTATAAAATGTGAGAAAAATGAATGTTCCATTACTATTAATGAAGAATAGATGCTTTTTGGTAATTGTTTAAACAATTATTATAAACAAATTCAGAGTTTGGCGATTTTTCAGTGAATAGGCTCAATTTTTCTTTATGGCATCAAGTAGGGATGTCCTTTTGATGACTCCTTGCTACGATACTTTGCAAATTGGAAACAATTATTCATTATTCAAACCATTTTTATAAACAAATTCACAGTTTGGCGATCCTCCAATGAATAGACTCAATTCTTGTTTACGGAATCAACTAGGTTTGTCTTTCCGATGACTCATTACTATGATACTTTACAAATTGACAACAATTATTCATTACTTAAACAATTTTTATAAATAAATTCACAGTCTGGCGATTTTTCAGTGAATAGGCTCAATTTTTGTTTACGGAATTAACTAGTGATGTCTTTCCAATGACTCTTTGCTATGATACTTTGCAAATTGACAACAATTATTCATTATTCAAACAATTGTTATAAGCAAATTCACAGTTTGACGATCTTCCAATGAATAGGCTCAATTTTTGTTTACGGAATCGAGTACGGTTGCCCTTCCGATGACTCGACTTTGCTACGATACTTTGCAAATTGACAACAATTATTCATTATTTAAACCATTTTTTTTAAATTCACAGTTTGGCGATTTTTCAGTGAATAGGCTCAATTTTTCTTTATGGAATCAAGTAGGGATGTCTTTCCAACGACTCTTTGCTACGATACTTTGCAAATTGACAACAATTATTCATTAGTTAAACAATTTTTATTTAAAAATTCACAGTTTGGCGATCTTCCAATGAATAGGCTCAATTTTTGTTTACGGAATAAAGTAGGGATGTCCATCCGATGGCTCTTTGCTACGATACTTTGCAAATTGACAACAATTTTTCATTATTCAAACAATTGCTATAAACAAGTTCACAGTTTGGCGATCTTCCAATGAATAGGCTCAATTTTTGTTTACGGAATTAACAGAAATGTCTTTCCTCTGACTCTTTGCTACGATACTTGGCAAATTGACAACAATTATTCATTATTTAAACAATTTTCATTAAAAAATTAACAGTTTGGCGATTTGTCAGTGAATAGGCTCAATTTTTGTTTACGGAATTAACTAGTGATGTCCTTCCGATGACTCTTTGCTACAATACTTTGTAATTTGATAACAATTATTCATTATTTACACAATCTTTATAACAAAATTCCCAGTTTGGCGATTTTTCAGTGAATAGGCTCAATTTTTGTTTACGAAATCGACTAGGTGTGTCTTTTCGATGACAAATTTTGCAAATTGCAACAATTATTTATTATTTAAACAATTTTTATAAAAAATTCACAGTCTGGCGATTTTTCAGTGAATAGGCTCAATTTTTGTTCACGGTATCAAGCAAGGATGTCCTTCCGATGACTCTTTGCTACGATACTTTGCAATTTGATAACAATTATTCATTATTTAAACAATCTTTATAACAAAATTCACAGTTTGGCGATCTTCCAATGAATAGGCTCATTTTTTGTTTGCGGAATCAAGTAGGAATGTCCTTCCGATGGCTCTTTGCTACGAAACTTTCCAAATTGACAACAATTATTCATTATTCAAACAATTTTTATAAACAAATTGACAGTTTGGCGATTTTTCAGTGAATAGGCTCAATTTTTGTTTATGGAATCGAGTAGGTATGTCCTCCCGATGACTCTTTGCTACGATACTTTGCAAATTGACAACAATTATTCATTATTCAAACAATTGTTATAAACAAATTCACAGTTTGGCGATTTTTCAGTGAATAGGCTCAATTTTTGTTTACGGAATCAACAGGGATGTCTTTTCGATGATTCTTTACTGCGATACTTTGCAAATTGAGAACAATTATTCATTATTTAAACAATTGTTTAAAAAAAATGCATTTCCTGTCCATTTTTTGCCGATTGACAACTTGGATTGTTTCTCAATCCAATTAACTCACGTACTCTCTAAATTTTCTCGAGTGAAAATATCACTCGATCCTTCGAGTGGAGGCTAGTTTCACTCCGTTCGAGTGAATTATTTTCACAATTTCACTCGATCGGAGTCAATGTGTTCGCTCGAAAACAACGAGTGGAAAATTTCGCTCGAAATCGTCGAGTGAGTCACTATACCTGGTGTTTTTCGCTCGAAGAACGAGCGAAGTCCTCGGTGCGCACGGGGGTGAAGCTAGCATAGGAACTTCCGGTAACAAATCTGACTTCCGGCCCAGTTCGATCTGGGGTCCTTTCTAGAGACTTTAAAAATATTCAATTAGCGAAAATGTAGTGAATTTTGATATCCTTAGTATGGTAGCACTAATAGTATTGAGCTGACAGGACTGGCAAAGCCATGTCCGCCACGTTTCAACGAATTCTAATTAAAAAGTAGAATAATAATATAATAAGGTAAGTGCAAATTGTTTTTTATATGGATAAATTAATTTGAAAATTCTGCCTCTAAATGCATTAAAAGTAGGGTAATCATTTTTGTAGTAAATGTGTGGGAAAAGTTGCTTACGATGAACTGCGAGTAAAACCTAATCTCAAAGTGTTTATTGCATTGGGGACCTAGTTTTTGTAAATTAGAATTTATGGCACAAATTATTTAATTTGTGCAATATCTTTTCAGAAACATTTGCTGCAAAAATCATTGTCGTGCTTTTAATGTATTTAGAGACAGAATTTTTAAATTCATTTATCCATATAAATAACAATTTGCAATCACCTTATTATATTATTATTCTATTTTTTAATTAGAAGGAACGGTGACAAAGCCTTTTGAAATTTGTACCGAGCGACGAGAGAGAAGATAATTGGTTAACAATAGTCGTATAACAATATCAATAATTTATAATGCCATTTATTGATGTTATTGTGTACTTCAATTGTTGTATGTAATAATATCAATTAACGGTATTACAAATTATTGAAAACATTAATGAATACAATATTTCAAATTTAAATATCCCGCCCGCACGGTCGGTTGCGATTTTAGTTTCCCCAGTTCTCGCCCCGTGTCGCTCCATAAGCGGCCATATTGGATGTGAGTAAGTAGCTTGCACCCGACGCTATGTTGTAAAAGTGACATTTAAAGTGAATATTACCTTATAAAGTTTAAAAATTATGAGTTGATAGTTTTAGTTGAAAAGTGATTACATTATTAGTGATTTATTAGTGATTTATTAGTGATTTTTAGTGATAATTAGTGACTTGGAAGAGTCAGTAATGGGATTCCTCGAGGAATATGGCTTCTTTCTCGGCTTTTTTACCAAGGGTAAGTTAATCATAAAGCCTTCTTAAATTCTTGATATAGTTACTATACTAAATATTTTTTATTGTGCGTAGGATATGCTGGACAGCCCCGAAAAATTATCAATGCACTAAGTGGAGGCATATGGAGTTCCTGAAGATGCTGGAAACATCTTGAAAGGTGAGAATTTATCATTATCATGATTGGGTATAATGATATTTTTTAACATTATATAGTCTCAAAACTATACAAATCAGCGTTGTATGTCCCCAATTTGAATAATTTTTTATCATTCTGTAGGAAAATATCTATAAGAACAGAGTGTTTGGCCAACCTGTTAGATCATCAATTTCTCCGAAAGTATTCAACATTTTTTACGTTTTTAGGGCATCCAGGGTTACACATAGCTAAAAAATCAGTTGAATACGTCATTGTTTATTTGAAATGAGTTAATTGGAATTTTTTGTTTCTTCTTTTGCTTTAGATAAAAATTGTAAATTCGATTTAATATTTATCATTGACGGTTTATTTTGTTCATAAAAAGATTCTCCACGATTCCATTAGCGGAAATTTTATTAAAACTTATACGTTTTACTCTCTAAATCTGAATCAGTGAAAAATTCACTGATTCAACTAGTGGTTGGACATAACCTCTAACTTTTAAAGTGAAGCGTTGTTGTTATTCTTTTACTTAAGTAGCAAAAATAATTCTTTTAAGAAATACATTTTTGAATTGTCGGACTATAAGTGTGCTGAATTTACTGTGGAAAAAATATACTCTAGCTCGTATAAAAAGTACTTACTTGACTGGTGTGTACATGACAGTCGAATCTTGAAAGTAAAGAAATATCTGAGGTTTTTTGTCATTTAGAAGCATCAAATCTTTTCACATTTTTCAATATTTGATCACATTTATGGATGTTAAGTTTTTACTATGATTATTTCATTAAATCTACTAAAATCTCATTTTATTATGACTGCTAAATTGACGTGGTGCAGTGCTTCCAACTCTCAAAAGTGAAACTTTCACTGAATGAATAAGTAACTTTTCACTGGTTGTCAGTGACCGGATTCTAGCTATTTGAATCAGTGAGATTTCACTGACAATCAGTGACTTTTCACTGATTCAGACTTAGAGAGTACGTAATCAAAATTTATACAAAAGAAATTGTAAATAATAAAATAAATAGTTTTAAGAACAAAATAAGCCGTCAATGATAAAGATTAAATCAAAATTACAATTGGTTTCTTAAGCAAAAGAAAAAACACAACAGTCCAAACAACTCATTTTTACTAAAAAATTACACAGGCCGAAAAAAATGACATCTTTTTTGTACCCAAAGACCGGACTATGTGACCCCAAAGGATATTGGTATCCTAAAACCGAATCCATCATTCAAAATTTTTCCTATACGTCAGGTTTTTGAGATATCCTAACCTTAAAGTGCAAAAATGGCTATTTTTAGCCATCTTTGACGCAATATCACACGATCAGTAATTTTTCTTCTCAAAAAACTGCTAACGCTATCGTTTAGTACTTCTTTTTAGCTTTCATTTACATTTTTAATCATCTCAAACCGATTTTTTTTCCTCCGAGATGTTACATACTAACCAGTTCAGTTTCCCTTAGCCTTCTTTGCTAGTTTTTCATTGTGGAACTGAAATGGTTAATGTGCGATATCTCGGGGGAAAAATCAGTTCGGGATGATCGAAATTAAAAATGGAAGATAAAAAGGAGTACTAAACGATGGCGTTAACATTTTTTAGCAAAAAAATTGCTGATCATGTTATATTGCCTCAAATATGGCTAAAAATAACTATTTTTGCACTTTTAGGTTAGAACATCTCAAAAACCTGACGTACAGGAAAAATTTAGACAACAGATTCATTTTTAGGACACCAAAATCCTTCGGGGTCACATAGTCCGGTATTTGGGTACAAATTTTGTCGGCCTGTGTTATACATTCAACTATTTTTTTTCAAAGAATACTTAGATTCTTTTTCAAATTTTGTTATATTCAACAATGTGGCTATTTTTCTCGATTTTGTAAACCGTTTTCAACATTATTACATTTTTATGTTATGTGTACCCCTGGAACATCCTTGAAATATTGGATTTTTATATAGCTATAGAAATATATGTCATATGAGTTTAAAAAAGAACAATATTTCTTGCAATTTAATAATAAATTTCTTGTTAAAAAACGATGCAGAAAATACAGTTCACTTTTAATTGAAGTATATTTTTAAAACATTCTAATTATACTATGGTACAAAAATACATTTAGTAAACAAAAATATCAAAGTTTACTTTGCCTAAATTCTTACCTAAACTCTTACCCCTTTGCCTAATTTCTTACGACCAGCGACATAGTCTAAAATTCATTTACATGATCATCATTCATAAGATATTAATACTCATCTTTTTTTTCAGAACCCCCCAACAACAGCTAGATGAGGTCCAAGGAGTCGAGAGAGAGGTTGAGTGAGCGCAACGGACTCGAGCAGCTCCGTAGCTACAAAGCGAGCAGTCCGAACACTCGCGTGCGTGTTTCGCATAAAAAATTATCTTTCTTGATTGAAAATTCTACTATTTGGTTGAAAATCCATGTGTGACATATTTGAAAGCATTATAAGAAGAACATTTATAACATTATTAGATTGGATATATATTTTAAGGAATGTTTGCATATTTTTAATACATCATTAATGTTTAATCATTATAATATATTATAATTGATATATTACCTAAAAAATTATTCTTGCTAATTGTGAATTGTAATATATTAGAATTAATATATTACTGTAGAAAATAAAGTTTTGTAATTCTGAATTTGTATTTTTCATTAAATTACTACAGCATTAAAATACTTTTTTCACTCGAATCGAGTGACATCTTCCTTTTTTTCGAGTTTTCTTTACCGCTCGAATGGCTCGAGTGAAAAAATTCACTCGAATATCGTTTGAATTATTTCACTCGCTTCGAGTGATATCTCGCTCTTTTTCGAGTTGTATTTACCGCTCGAATGACTCGAGTGAAAAAATTCACTCGAAAATCGATTGCATTATTTCACTCGCTTCGAGCGATATCTCGCTGTTGTTCGAGTGAGAATTCACTCGAAGGAGTTGAGTGGGAAATTCGCTCGAGCTAAAAGTGAAGTTTCACTCGAATAAGACAAGCGGGGTTTTCACTTGTTCTTTGAGTGATTTTTCACTCGAATTGAGTGACATTTCACTCGAGAAAATTTAGAGAGTAGTATTCAAAAGCAGTGCTTCAGCTTCTGGAAGCAGTGATCTCTCAATTTGGAGAAACTGATATCTCAAGCTTCCCAAATAAAGATCAGCAGAACACAACAAAAAGTGTAACAAATCTTCGCACAGCTTAATTGAAGATGATTTTCTTGTATTATTTACTTAACCTTTTCTCAGGTCTTTATTTCGCGCTTTCTGAGCCTCTTCAGATAGTTGATCAATTGTTATGATCTGCAGTCTCGGTAGCAATCTTATGGAAGCGTTCGCCGTGAATCGCATTTGTTTGTAACAATTATTCAAATAATAAATAAGTTGTCAATTTGCAAAGTATCATGGCAAAGAATCATCTGAAAGACATTCTTAGTTGATTCCGTATACAAAAATTGAGCCTATTCATTGCAAAGTTGCCAAACTCTGAATTTGTTTATAAAAATTGTTTAAATAATGAACAATTATTGTCAATTTGCAAAGTATCATAGTAAAGAGTCATCGGAAAGACATACCTAGTTGATTCCGTAATCAAAAATTGAGCCTATTCATTGAAAAGTCGCCAAACTGTCAATTTGTTCATGAAAATGGTTTAAACAATTACCAAAAAGCATCTATTTTTAATAAATGTTAATGGAACATTCATATCTCTCACCATTTATACAAAGTGTAGGCTAAAAATTGATTTGTCCACGGATACTTTTTTTGCCCCACTGTGCGCCGGTCGGTCTTGCCCCTGTCTTCAACGTCACATCTAAAAATGGCTTAAGACCTTCAGCAAAAGAAAATTGACCCCTACTTTTGCCTTTATATCTCACCAGAAGGGTCAATTTTAAACTAGAATTGTATTAGTTTGATTCTTTCCGCTCGCTCATCTTTCCGGCCAAGATTTTCAACTATCTCAGTAGGTCCACGAGGGTCAAGGATCGTCGGGAGGGAAATATCGTCTCGCCGAACGACGAGGCGCGTGATAAATTGTGACGGTTTGTCTGTTAGTGCGAAGCTCTCGCGAGCGGTTTCGAAGAACCAATGGAAACGGGACGAAAGAGGGAAGGAAACCACGGTAAAGTAGGTGCGCTCTTCTTCAAAGGTTACACCGACATCCACTCGACCGTCGGTCTCGCTCTTAACTTCTTCTCCCTCCTCCTCCACCTCCTCATCCTCCACCTCATCCTACACCAACACCACCTCGTCCTCCACCTTCTCATCCTCCACCTCCTCATCCTCCTCCTCCACCACCAGTATCTCTTGAGTTCTCTCTGCCTCTTTCGCGATCACTCTGGCTCTTTCGCACTCTCTCTGCTTCTTTCACGCTCCATCTCTTTCTCACTGTCTCTTTCTCTCTGGCTCTTTAGCAGCGTCTCGCTCTGCTAACTTTTCGCCCGCACCGCTGCCAGGCAAACCTACTGAGTGGTACAGAAATAAGAGCGGGTTTTTAACGGTTTTCCGCACAACGTCTAACATCATTCCTTATTCAAATAACGCAATCCTTTCAAAGGTTTACATACAAATTCCCTCTCGAAAAAAGGATTTGGAAAACTATAGGTGTATTTTGTTTCGCAAGTTTATTTTTGACAACAGTTGAGACTTGTTCATGGTATCATTACTAAAGGTGTTTTTCGGAAATTTACAAACCCTTTTGATAAATGGAACATAAAAATGGTCCCCAAATGCCAGGTTTCATCAGAAGTGAGTCATTGACTCATATCACTGATTTCAAATTCCCGGCCATTTCCCGGTTTTCCCCGGTCAAGTTTTTCGATTTTCCCGGTCACCTAAAAGTAACATTTTCATATTTGCTGCAAAACGCAAAGATTTTAATTCATGATGATCATTCTAAACATTCTTTAACACAACAGAGCAAACAATTGCAAAATAAATTAATTTTGTAACAAATACTTCAACTTTCCACTACAAAATATCAATTTTAAACAAAAAATGAAATAATTAAACGTTTAGTTGAAAAAATTTAATTTCAACAAAAAAAACGGCTTTTCAAGAAGATAGTTCAATTTTGAACCTATCTGATAAATTTTCAACTAAAATCATGAATCTTCAACTGGAATAGTTGAATTCTCAAAACAAAAAATTTATTTTTACTAACTATGGAATATGCAATTGGAATCAGTTAAATTTTCAGTTAAAAAATTACTTTCCACAAATTTTTGACCAAAAAATATGAATTTTTAAATAAAAAAGACAATTTTTCAACACAAAATTGAATCTAAAATTATGGAATATTCAACTGGAATAATACTTACATTTTCAGTTTGAAAAAGAAAATAATTTTCAACCAAAAAGGAAACAAATTTCCAACAAAATATAGTTAAATTTTCGTCAAAAAAATTCCTTCTCATCCAAAAAAAAAAACAAGTTTTCAATAAAATAGTTCACATTTCAACGAAAGAAATGAATTTTTAATTAAAATGATGAAACTTCAACCAAAAAAATTAATTTTCAACAAAAATGTTTAAATTTTAACCAACTATTCTTATTTCAAACCTAAAAGATAAATTTTTAACTAAAATGATAAATATTTAACTGGAATACTTGAATTTTTAACCGAAAGGAGAATTTTTAAACAAGAAGATTAACTTGCAACGAAAAAGATAATTTTCTACGAAAAAAATCAATTTTTAACAAAATATGTGGATTTTCAACGAAATAGTTGAATTTTCAATTAAAAAAGACAAATTTTCGTCCAAACTGTTGAATTTTAAAAAAGAAAAGGTTAATTTATAACAAAAAATGGACGTTCAAATTTTCAGTTGAAGGAATTAATTTTCAACCAAACTGATGAATTTTCAACTAAAATGATGAATCTTCAACTAGAATAGTTGAATTTCATACTAAAAAGATGAATTTTCAACCATAAATATTAATTTTCTACAAAAAAGGCGAATTTTTCACAAAGAACGTAAATTTTCAAACAATTAGTTTCATTTCTAAAATAAAAAATATTAATTCTCAGCAAAATAGTTAAATTTTCATTCACAAAAGATAAATTTTCAACCAAAATTAGAATGAATAAATCTGTTACAAGTCTAATTCTTATGCAAAAAAAAAACGGATTTTCAGCAAAATAGTTAAATTTTCTACTGGAATAGTTAAATTTTTTGTTAAAAAAATCGATTACAATAAACTAATTACATTTTCAACCAGAGATGAATTCTCAATTAAAATGATGAATCTTCTACCAAAAAAGTCATTTTTAACAAAAGAGTTTAACTTTTAACCAAGCAGTTGAATTTTCAACTCAAGAAAGATGAATTCGCAACGAAGAATGTAAAAAAAATTTCTATTATAATTCAGCAATATTTCTTCTTCGAAGTACTACTTCTACTCGAGAAAAAAAAATTCTGACTTGGAACAGGGATTCTTTTAAATTCCTTCATTCTAAATCCGAATTATAATTCCTTTAAAAAATTCCCGTTCCACGTCAGAAATTCCCTGTTCCAAGTGAAATTATATTTTTTACGGAAACTCCCTATCCTAAAATAAAAACGATAAATTTTTTCTAAAATTCCCTGTCCCAAGTCAGGATAAATTTGGGGTAGCGAATAAAACGTGATAAATCCATTTTTTGACAAAATCGAGAAAATGGTTGTAATTTCCCGGTCAAGTCGCCACCCTGGTAACGACCCTAACCCTTTGTACAGTTTGTAGGATTCCTGGAAACCGAAGAAAAAAATGAGATCCAGACTTTCGGTCAGTCAACACCTGCCGAAAGTGATGAGCTCTGACAGGGATCATCAAAAATCAGTCATTGACTCACAATACTGACAGTGTCAGCCACATAGGCTAGCTCAAAAAGGCAGTCGTGTCAGTCAACACCTGCCGAAAGTGCTGAGCCCTGAGAGGGCTCATCAGATGTCAGCCATTGACTGATATCACTGACAGGGTCAGCCACGAAGACTAGCTCAGAGGCATTTGTATCAGTCAACACCTCCTGAAAGTGCTGAGCCCTGAGAGGGCTCATCAGATGTCAGTCATTGCCTGATATCACTGACAGTGTCAGCCACATAGGCTAGCTCAAAAAGGCA
>CAKNYM010051630.1:69134-91797 GCA_932195095.1 Andricus curvator | reverse complement strand
ATCACTGACAGTGTCAGCCACATAGGCTAGCTCAAAAAGGCACTTGTGTCAGTCAACACCTGCCGAAAGTTTTGAGCCCTGCGTTAACTTGACTTTCTTTCTCCTGAGCTGAGTACTCGATGCAATGCCAAAATTCGTTTCCCTCCCGTCTATCAAACGATCGCCTTTTTACGGACCACGGGTGCGGCTCGGTTTTTTCTCGATGCGCTGTAAGAGATTAATTCTGTCGACGCGCCCTCATTTTTTTCCTCCTTTCTCTATCCACGCCACGGCTCGAATTGGTAGTATACCAGGCTCAACGCTAGCGGCAGTAGAAACCGCGATATTTTCCCCTGGAAAAAGAGCCTGCCGAGAATCCTCTCTCATTACGCGTGTTGATATTGGACAGGCCCCTAGCCGAGGCAAGTCGAAGCAACAGTTTCACTCTCCGTCTCTGAGAAAGTTACTATTACTGCTATTTCGCTCAGTCCACTCCCGGCCTTGGTTCATTCCCAACTCGACAAATACTGGGTGATTCCGAAACTCTTTCTGAGAGGAACTTTTTTCGATTATTCTAATTTCATATATACAAGTTCTGCAAAAGCAGTTTTTGAATAATTTCTATGAAAATTTTCGAGCACCACTGAAGCGATCAAAATCATCAAAAGGTTTGATTGAAATGAGTAGTTCATACTTGTATGTCAGGGTGGTTCTTATTTAAATGGAAAAAATTTCTTTTAGGAATTTTTTTGCTTCCACGAGTAATTATGGTGCAATTGTCCAAAAATGGAGTGCCCAATAAATTTTAAACCATGGGGCGATTTTAAATTGTTGGATCCGCTGAGGCACAAATTTGTGAAATTTCGAGTTTTTGAAAATTAGGATATTTTAGAAATTACATAGCCCTGGGCGATGGGCAAATATGAACCGATTTGGCTCAAATTTGAAGCATATTCTATTTTTGGGCACCGGCACCAGAATCGCGTGCGGCAGCTAACTATTTCAGAAAAAAAGTAAATATGTTCAACCCTATTGCATACGCATCCTTGAATGAAGAGTGTTATAATTGTGATGAGTGTTGTGATCTTTCGATTTTGAATTCGTGATGAGTTGACTTGATGAATATGGATGTGTTCACTGGCCGTCATGTTCGCATCTGTGCAATTTAATCTCTCTGTGTGATATTCGTTTGCGTCTACATGTGTGTGTAACGTCTATGACTGAATCCATACCCGTACATGTTCCTATCACATTTGTACTGATGAATGCGTCTGTGTAAATTTGGATCCGTGTGCGTGAATGTGTGCAATTGCATTAGTAGAAGTGTTCACATATAGTTGATCCCACAAACACATGTGCGGTAACTATATATGGACATATCCAGGATCGTTGTCGAGCTCACGTCAAGCTCTCGGGACTATCGTAAGTTTTACGATCCGCGGTACGACGAAACTTGGAAATTTCTCACGTAAGGGGTGAGAGTGCCGGTGGCACGAAACGGGTTTGACGACAGCGAGTACGGAAAAGTTAGGAAGATAAGAACCGGGAGGCGACGGCAGCAGTAACAGCAGCAGGCGCCTACGCCAGTACCGATATATGTTTGCTGGTAATATCTGCCGCGTCATTGTGTGAGTTCATTCGGTTGAGATTCTTCTCTCGAAATGTAGAAAAGCCCAGGATTCCGAAATAGGGAATAGAATTAGATACTGGGAAAAAGAATTAGAAGTTCAATCAATGGTATTGTTTTGACTTCTCTTGTAACGCTTCATTGATGTAAGCTGCTAGGTCGGTTTAATGAAGAAGAGGAGTAGAATGAGGAATATAATGGGAAGGACAAACATGAGACTGAAGCGGAAAATGAGTTGGAAGAGGCGAATGAGGAACCTATTGACGAGGAAGATAATGAAGAGTACAATGAGGAGATTTGCAATATTCTCATCATCACTGTGTGAGGTGTTGATTCTCCTCTCGAAATGTAGAAAAGCCCAGGATTTCGATAGGGAATAGAATTAGACGCTGGGACAAAGAATTACAAGTTCAATCAATAGTATTGTTTTAACCTTTGTTGTAACACTTTACTGATGTAAGCTCCGAGTTCGGTATGATGAAGAAAAGGATAAGAATGAGGAATATAATGGGGAGGAAAAACATGAGACTGAAGAGGAAAATGAGTTGGAAGAGGCGAATGAGGAACGTATTGAGAAGGAAGAGGAGGAGGATAATGAAGAGTACAATGAGATTTGCAATATTCTCATCATCACTGTGTGAGTTCATTCGGTTGAGATTCTTCTCTCGAAATTTAGAAAAGCCCAGATTCCGAAATAGGGAATAGAATTAGATACTGGGACAAAGAATTAGAAGTTCAAGCAATGGTATTGTTTTGACTTCTGTTGTAACACTTTATTGATGTAAGCTGCTAGGTCGGTTTAATGAAGAAAAGGAGTAGAATGAGGAATATAATGGGGAGGACAAACATGAGACTGAAGAGGAAAATGAGTTGGAAGAGGCGAATGAGGAACGTATTGAGAAGGAAGAGGAGGAGGATAATGAAGAATACAATGCGATTTGCAATATTCTCATCATAATTGTGTGAGTTCATTCGGTTGAGATTCTTCTCTCGAAATGTAGGAAAGCCCAGGATTTCGATAGGGAATAGAATAAGACACTGGGACAAAGAATTACAGGTTCAATCAATGGTATTGTTTTGACTTTTGTTGTAACACTTTACTGATGTAAGCTCCGAGGTCGCTATAATAAAGAAAAGGAGTGAAATGAGGAATATATTGCAGAGGACAAACATGTCAAACGAAAAATGAGTTGAAACAGACAAATAAGGAACGTATTGAGGAGGATAATGAAGAGTACAATGAGAATATTTTTAATATTATCATCATTGCGTGAGGTTGATTCTGTCGATTCTCCTCTCGAAATGTAAAAAAGTCCAAGATTTCGAAATAGGAAACCAAATCAGACGCTTGGACAAAGAATCACAAGTCCAATTTACATTTCTCTGTAAGGTTGATTATTCAAATGATGTACGATCAATGATTCATGAACAATAGTACACGTGGCATGGTATTGTTTTCACTCCTGTTGTAACACTCGAGTGATGTAAGCTGCGAGGTCGGTATGCCACTGATTATAGACTACAAAGCAAATAGGAATAATTTTGCTGAAGAAATTGTATTTGCCTCTATTTTTTTGCACCATTCCAAACCTAGAGGTCGTCCATGAACTATATTACCAATTTGAGAGAGGATGGGGGTTCAAAAATAGCCTAAAAATGGTGACGTAGGTCACAGACGGCCCCAAAAAGACTCCCATAATTTTTTTTCTTTTTGTAATCGGAAGCAAGAGCCATTGGCTTTGATCGATACCCGGCTGGAATCCTAATTTCCAGCAGTCACGTGCAGATGACCGACAAACTTGGAGTACTGCGGCAGGCCACAATCCACAGAGAATATTCAACACAATAGGGCTCAGCCCTCGGTTAGCCACAATTGATGGAAGCTGGCTCCCGAATAGGCAATAATAGATATCTTGTAGGTTCGGGTGGTATTTAGCGCAACGGGAATCCTGATCAACTTGAATGACACGAAATCTTTACACAAAGTCCTGTATAGAGAAAGCTACCGCAATATAAATTTTCTGGACCACAGCTATACTAACTTTTTTCTTTCTTTTTGCACCACGGAAAGCGATCTTTTACCTTCTCATTGCCTGGCTTCCGCGTGAACTGGAAGGGCAGTTGGGCTTATCCAAAAATAAATAAACGGATAGCTCGAGCAACGCTTCGTTAAAATAACTCAGCGGCGGAACTCGAAACCTGTACTCAGCGTTGCTGCGCTTTGTAATTTTGCAAAGTACAGTGGTAATCCTTATAATGACTCGACGGAGGTAAATATTGAGATAAGTGATGTGCAAAAAATCCGGAAGAACAATGCTAACTTGGAAGAAATTGATGTTACGATTAAGTGTTTCCTGAATGCACTTTTCGAATAATATTTTTTGATTTAAGGAATCAGAAAAGGGTGTAGAAGGGTGGAAAACGTTATCCCTAAGGAAGCCATCGCACGGTGAACTGTTATGTTACCGTGTCACGTACCATCTCGCTTGAAAAAAATACTTGAGACTCGTTGCATCATTTTTAACGAGCTTTCTAAGGATTCCCGGGTATTTATTATCTTATATATAGCAGGAGCAAGATACCATATGCTGAACAGGCTTCCCTCTTTGAATTCCTAAAGTAGAGTGCCGTAAACTTTTTTGGCTACTTTGCACTTTGGGTGAGTCTAAAAATTGATTGATTTCAAAACGGTTTCTCATACATCATTGATGCGGATATACAACTTTTCCTATAGGTCCGGAATGAAAATCAACATTTTTGTATTTTTGGCCTACCCTATATTATTATGAAGAGGATAAAAATCACTGTAAAGAGGACGATGCGGTGGAAGAGATGAATGAGGAATATATTAAGGAATGTATTGAGGATTACAAGTATGAGGAGGAGGACGAGAATGAAGAGTACAATAAGAAAG
This sequence comes from Andricus curvator, assembly GCA_932195095.1. Lineage (NCBI taxonomy): Eukaryota > Metazoa > Arthropoda > Insecta > Hymenoptera > Cynipidae > Andricus > Andricus curvator. The sequence goes on along the minus strand of CAKNYM010051630.1, from coordinate 87,277 downwards.
AAAAAAAGAATACTGAAGAGGAAGATGAGTTGCAAGAGGCGAATGAGGAATATAATGAATAATAGAAGGATAATGAAAAATACAATGAGAAAAAACATGAGACTGAAGGAAACGAGGAGTAGGAAGAGGCGAATGAAGAATTTAATAACTAGAAATAGAATGAGGAGAAAAATTAGGCTTAAGAGAAAGATGAGTAGAAAGAGGCAGATTAGGAATGTATTGAGGAGGAAAATGAAGAATTTATTGAGAAAAAAATGAGACTGAAGAGGAAGATGTGTAGGAAGAGGCGAACAATGAATGTATTGAGGAGGAGGACGAGGAGGGGCATGGTAAGTATAACAAGGAGCAAAAAAAGGATACTGAAGAGGAACTGTAGGAGCAAACAAGGGATGTAATAAGGCTGAAGAGAAAAATGAGTTAGGAGAGGAAAATGAGTTAGAAGAGGAAAATGAGTTAGAAGAGGAAAATAAGTTAGAAGAGGCGAATGAGGAATATGTTGAGGAGGAGGAGGTAATCAGTAAGTTGGAGGAGGCGGGCGAAGAATATATTGAAGAAAGGGAAGATAATGAAGAATTTATTAAGAAGGAGTATAATGAGAAAAAAATGAAGCTGAAGAGGAAGATGAGTTGGAAGTGGCGAATGAGGAATTTAATAAAAAGGAGGAGGGGGAGACTGCCGAGTATAATGAGTAGGAAAAATTGATTCTGAAGAGGAAGTTATGTTGGAGGGAGTGAAGGGGGAAGATAATGAACAGAAAAAACATTTCGCTAGACAAGGCTGCTTTTCTGCATACGTGAAGTTGACTGCCCTAAACTTTTTGCTGCATCCTGATCAAAGGTTAAACAACATTCTCGAAATCTTCAGAAACGGCCGAGAGGACTCTGTTGAGTTTCTAGAGTCCAAGAACTTTATCGGAAGGGGTCACCCCTCAGGGTCGATACGTATCGCGATTTGCCACGCAGCTAGGTTATCGGGGTAGGTATTGAGAGGGTAAGACCATCGAGTCGATCCGGCTTGCGCGTAGGTGTTCTTAACGTCGCCCACTACGTCGTGGTAGATAGGGATCATCAAGGCGTGTTCTATCGGTCTGATCTCGGCCACCCTCTAACAACCTCACGTTCGCGGGACATGAAGAGTGGAAGAGACGACAGAGAAGAGAAGCGAATGAAGCTGGAAAGAAGTGAAGGAGAGAACGAAGGGAGAAAGAGAGAAACGAAGACGAAAGAACTGTTGGCGCCGCCAAGCCCTCAACACCGCGAAAGAGAAAGAAGACAGATTGTTAGGAATAGTGCGAGAGAGTTGGAGTGATATGGGGGTCTATTTTTGTCGGGTGGCGGCGGCGATGGCGGGACAAAAAGCCTGCGGCTTCTACCCCGAACCTCTTTCTTTCTCCCTTCCTTCCACCATCTTTCCTCTTTCTCCTCTTCCTTTTACTCTTTTTACTTCGTGCGCCTCTTTTTATGCTGCCGCTTGTTCTTGCCTCTTCCTCTAACTGTATCGCTCTCTCTCCTACTGATGCGCAACTCGGTCGCGCACGCGAGCGAGAACGAGATACCAAGTTGGACTGGCGATGATTCCCGCCGAGCGAGGAGGATAACCGCAGATAGAGAAAGACAGACTCGGTTTGGAAGAGGAGTACTGGCATTAGCGTCGGCTCTAGAGAAAGAGAGACAGAGGTAGGGAGAAGTTGATATTGAGAGGAGGAGAACTGAAGCGGGTCGAGGGAAAAGGCTGAGGCCGAGACTCCCTTGGCGGCCCGCTACTAATTGCCACCGGCCGCTCCTGGCTACGGGCCGCTGAGCATCGCACCACGCACAAGAGCCGGCATGGTTATGTTCCGTGGGTTATAACCGCGGTTCTATAGCTATGTAGAGCGAGCTCAGTCGCCCGTATGGCACGTAAGTTCATGCGAATTTACCCACGTAGTTGCCTCGTAACGGAGGCGACGAAACAACATGTCTATATCTATGAACCCTTTCCCTCGGAAAATCGTTTCAATATACCTCAACATTGAACTTTCTCTTGCGATGAAAATATGTTCTGGGAAAAACAAAATACGTCGAATGCAGGAAAATATGAACTGAAAGAAGGTTCCGCGCAGTAGTTACCATCTGCTCTTTGTCAGTATCTTATTCCTTAGCATGGGATTGAGGTTAGTTCTAATGATAACTGCATTCACTGCAGTTTCCGGACATGGAGTCGTAACACGTCCTGCTCAGGATTGATTGGCCAATTACGAGTACATGAACTATCTGTAGCAGATACGTTAACATGTGACATTAAATCAAAACCTTGATGCAAGACAGCTCTATTAGAGAAATATAACCTGTTAATAGCTAAGGGTAAGAAAATATATAAGTAAGCTTAAGATTGTGTGGGGTACTCAATTATATTAATACGTGAAGTCTTTGTATTCCATTCTCATCCCATCGTTACGAAACCTCTGCTCCGTTCGTGACTCAGCCGGGCCAAAAGAGCGAAGCCACCCTCGTTGGCCCCTATTCACCCGACTGTGCCCGAGCCATATTCACCGAACCCAACCCAACACTAACAGCATACTTCGCACCAACACCGGCGAGTGTACTTTCATTGTCGAGGCAGGCGATAATCATCGGGCGCAGCCGGGCAAAGGGTCGAAAGGGGTATGGATTCGAGCCGATATTGGGGTTAGGTTTGGGAGCCATTCGAGGACCGCACCGATCCTTTTTCCCTACACCGACCCCAGGGCCTTAATCCTTCATAGCCTATTAGTCTGTCCACTTTGATTTGTTTTCGTGCTCAACCGCGTCATTCTGGCAAACATCATAGTCCCCCACCACAGATAGACTATTGTGAAGACTAAATAATGAACACTTGTTCAAAATTATAAGCTTCTCTCTTAAACCGGTATCAGGAAACTTAGTTTTATCCAGAAGATTTAATAGCCTAGGATTTCTATCCTCTTTGCTCACTCACACCATCCGGAAGAGATTGCCATTTTATTGAAGGAGGAGTGGCTCTGGGAACAACGGTTACGGTTAGCCGGGTCGAACCCCTAAAATCGCAGCGACGAATTATCGACTCAGTTAAACCTATCCTCTACACCTCTTTTGCCGGCTACTCTCTTGGATCTTATTTCTTATTCCCTCTTCGGCGAAACTACACCGTGGATTCCAAGGCTCGCTGGCTCACTCGACTTTTTCATTTCCCGTCTCTCTTTTATTCAATTCCCTCTCCGCAAAAGACTCCGAGTGTGGTCCGCGCTGAAGGTTCGTACCTGTCTGTTTACTAAGGAAACCGACAAGTCGGCTATTAGCCTTTAAACGAGAGGGAAACTAAAAAGCGAAAATTCCAATATTCTACAAACACGATCTCGAATCTAGAATCACTTTTCTGCTTTACTCTGAACCCAATTAAAAGGATGAGTAATAGGTCGAAGTACTTATCTTATCAAATGAGCTGTATTGTGCAGCTGCAAAAGCTTGAGTAAGCTTCTTTTCTAGCTCAGCCTCTAGTAAGCCGCCTTTCATCTAACAAGGACAACTTACGTACAAAACACCGTATCAAAAAGTTGCAGTAAAAATGAATCGATCCGAGTCCGTTTCCCCAGAACGTGTTGAGGTCGCATCACTCCACCGCTCTGTTTGAAGCGATACGCACGAGCTGACGTACCTACCTATAATACAAATAAGTATGCCCACGTAAGCACTCGAACTGCACATATACCTATATGGAAGTCTGTCGACGGCCCGTACTTGTACGGGACCTTTAGCGGCTCGTGAGTCGTAGTCGGGACGATCAATGACAAACTCTTTGGGTCTCCTTTCCTCTTTTGTAACACCAGCTGGCAATGTCTCTCTCATCCTCTCGTGGCTTCGAACATACCCTCTCTCGATCGAGATAGACGCGCGAGAGAGGCGAACACGAGCAGCAGAATTTCTCTCCAGGCATGAGAGAGAAGTCGGGAAAGCAAGACAGAGGATGATGGTGAAGGGGAAGAGATGCTGGTGTACGTGAGGGGAGATCGGGTGGCTCTGTCGCGAGGACTGCGGGATAAGGGGGCCGTTGGGAGGACAGGGAGGAGGCCGAGAGAAAGAGAGGAAAGTACCGGCATAGCCTGTCTGTGCCTCTGCTTCGGAAAGTGACTAATGACTAGCCGAGCAGACCTACTCTTCTGCCACCCAACGTGCCAGAGAGAGACCAACCAGGCTCAGCCTCTCTTCCTTCAACCAACGCAGATATCAGCGGTGCAGGGTCGTTATCTTGCAGCCCTCGACGACGATCAACCATGAAAAATGACTATCGGCAGAGCAGTATTTTACGGGCGTACCGCACATTCAGTTGTGCGCAAACTTTAAACCCTAAGCTCTTCTTATCCATCTTCTAGCTACTTTGAATCATAGATCACATTTTTTAAATATTGGACACACATGGTAGAACATATCTCCCTGAAACACTCCCTGAAGTCTCCTTGGAAAAAGGAATTTCGGAAGCTTTCGGAAAGGGTTACTGCAAAATTTTTGGGTGCGATGGTACATGCGTAGTTACATGCAGACACTCGGCTTAACGAGGGAGCGAATCGTGGCAAATGGAGCGACGAACGTGCTACGTTTAGTCGTTATTCGTATAACTGGTGAACGTTTCTACGAGCTGGGTAATGCTTGCAGCGGATCGAAGCACGGCCAGAGTTTCTTTTTTTCTCTGTGGCGCACCACGGCTACGCGTATAAATAGACGTAATTAAGCAAGCACCTTATCCGTGCTACTAGCTCTCGCCCGACGTGAGCTACACGAGATTTCACGTAGTTACTCGATTACTCCTAGCCTCGCGCCAACTTAATTAATTCACGAGCTATCTAGCTTCTCCGAGAGCTGTACGTCCGACCCTCTCCATTCTCCAATCTGAGATGCGTGAAACGCGATTATTGATAATGGAGTCCGCCTGCGAGATCGTTATCCGGATGGCTTCTTTACCGTTATCACAAATTATACCGAGAGGGAGCAGTGACGGTGCAGCTTTTATCGAATATTATAATCGAAAAAAATGATTTTGCAGGATTATTAATGTTCTGAAAGCATTTTTCTTTATCATTCTTGTTAAGAATCTATTTTAGAATTCGGAGTGTCTCGTCGTTCCGAACTTTTTTTTTTCTTTTCCAACTTGCCAAATTTTGCGGGACGACTAGCCACAGCCTTTCGAATTAGTATGAAACTTTTTGAAAAATCTGAAAGTTAGGATACTTGGCGATCTTTGTTATCTATTATTAACGAGGAGAGGGCAATTCTCAAAGGTCTCGTTCCAGGGTTACAACACATCTTGACTATCGCCGAGGGGCGAAGTATCCTGGAAAAAGGAAAGAGATATGAATCCTCTTGGGAAGTGTGATGTACAATGGTCGCAGAAGCTCCCACAGCTTCCGACTGTTTGACTTTTCCCGTCGATCGGACGCGATCGTCTGGAACCAATCGCTTTGTCCAAGTCGAGTGGGATTCCAACTGAACTGAACGATCTGTCGTTAACCCACATAGTTAGGATACCTTCAGCCCATTGTATGCTCTTTATTGTTTTTTATAGTTTGCTGCCCTTTCGAAAAAAGATCAAGTCACTACACCGAAAAAATTCCTTCTACCCGTATACAACAAATCAACTATTTTGCCTAGTTAGGACATGTGCCAAATTTGCAACCCTAGTTGAAATGACCAAGTTCGTTTCTACTATCTGAACAAAATTTATATACCTCAATTTTTGTACAGACTATAGTGAAAATTTCAGCAGAATTTTTTTTTATTGCGGATAAAGTACGTGTTGCAGATGAAGATTTTCCATATCCTGATGAAGGTTTTTGTAATTTTCAGTAGATTAGCAATTATTTCCTGACAAGTGAAATGTTAAATAGTACCATTATCTTATGTATCTTTTGTATTTTTCTGAAGAAGAAAATAATCAGGGTGCCGATTCGGCGGACGATTTCAAATTTCCCGTCATTTCCCGGTTTTTCCCGGTCAAGTTTTTTAATTTTCTCGGTCAACTAAAAGTAAAATATTCATATTTTCATATTTGAAACAAATACTTAAACTTTCCACTGAAAAATATCAATTTTCAACTAAAATGATGAATCTTCAAGTGAAATAGTTGAATTTTTAACAACAACAAATTAATTTTTACTAAAAAAAGATAAATTGTCAATCAAAATTTAAATAATTAAATTTGTCCTTCAAAAAATTAATGTTCAACCAAACAAAAGAATTTTCAACTAAAACTATGGAATATTTAATTGGAATAAGTTAAATTTTCAGTTAAAAAAATTACTTTCCAAAAAAAACTAACTTTCAACAAAAAAACTAACTTCCAAAAAAATAGTTACATTTTCAAACAAAGTGATGAACTTTCAACATAAATTGTAAATCTTCAACTGGAATAGTTGAATTTTTAACCAGAAAGATGAATTTTCAACTAAAATGATAAATATTTAACTAGAATAGTTGAATTTAAAAATAATAATAATTTTTAACCAATAAGATTAATTTATACCAAAGAGGACGAATTTTCAACTAAAAAATATTATTTGCCAAGCAAAGAGATGAATTTTCAACTAAAATGATGAATCTTCAATTTGAAAAAAAAAATTAATTTGGAACTAAATAGTTGAATTTGAGATGAAAAAGACTAAAAAAATATCAGTTTTCAACCAAAAATGGAATAGTTAAATTCTTAGTTTGAAAAATTCCAAACAGATGTATATTCAACTAAAATGATAAAGATTCAACTAAAATAGTTGAATTTTCAAACTAAAAAATGAATTTTCAACGGAGAAGATTAAATTTCGGTCAAAAAAAGACGAATTTTCAACTAAGAAAGATAAATTTTCAACTAAAAATTGAATTCTTAAATTTTTAGTTGAAAAAATTAATGTTCAACCAAAGAGATGAATTTTCAACTAAAATGATGAATCTTTAACCAGAGTAATTAAATTTTCAACCAAAAAGATTAATTTTTATCAAAAAAGACGATTTTTCAGCTAAAAGAGACTATTTGTCCACCAAAAATTGAAAAGTTGAATTTTTAGTTTCAAAAATTAACAAGAGAGTTAAGTTTTCGAGCTAAAAAGTGGAATCTTTCAAAAAACGATTTATTTATAAACCCGGATAGTTGAATTTAAAAAAAAAAATACTTTTTAAGCAAAACATTGCAAAATAAATCAATTCTGAAAAAAATACTTAAATTTTCTACTCAAAAATATCAATGTTTTACAAAAAATGGAATAGTTAAACTTTCAGTTGAAAAAATTAGTTTTCAATAATAAAAGGATTTTCAACAAAATATATCAATTTTCAACCAAAGTGATAAATTTTCAAACAAAATTCTGAATCTTCAACTGGAATAGTTAAATTTTAAATAAAAAACATGAATTTTCAACTAAAATATTTAATATTTAACTGGAACACTTGAATTTTCAACCAAAAAGATGAATTTCTAAACAAGAAGATTAATTTTAAAAAAGCAATTAATTTTCTACCCAAAAATACAATTTTTCAACAAAATACATGATTTTTTAACGAAATAGTCGAATTTTTAATTAAAGAAGACAAATTTTCAACCAAATAGTTGAATTTTGAACTAAAAATTAATAATTTTCAACCGAAAATGGAATAGTAACTTTTCTATTTAAAAAAAATTAATTTTTACTTAAAAAGATAAATTGTCAACCAAAACTTAAATAATTAAATTTTAAGTTGAAAAAGTTAATTTTTCACAAAACAGATGAATTTTCAACTACAAATTTGGAATTTTTAACTGGAATAAGTTAAGCTTTCAGTCCAAAAAATGACTTTAAAAAAAAAAACTAACTTTAAAAAAATGGTTACATTTTCAAGCAAAGTGATAAATTTTCAAATGAAATTGTAAATATTTAGCTGGAATAGTTAAATTTTAAACCAGGAAGATGAATTCTTAGCTGAAATGATAAATTTTTAACGAGAAAAATTGAATTTTTTACAAAAAAAAATCATTTTTAACCAAGAAGATTAATTTCTACCAAAAAAGACAAAAAAGAATTTTCAATTAAAACAATGAATTTTCAGCAAAAAAATTAATTTTTAACAGAAGAGATTAACTTTCAACCAAATAATTTTATTTCCAACCTAAAAGATGAATTTTCAACTACAATCATAAATATTTAACTGGAATACTTGAATTTTTAACCGAAAAGAAGAATTTTCAAACAAGAAGATTAACTTTCCAAGAAAAAGATAATTTTCTAAAAAAAAATCGATTTTTTAACAAAATACGTGAATTTTGAACGAAATAGTTGAATTTTCAATTAAAAAAAAAAAAATCATCGAAATTGTTGAATTTTGAACTAGAAAAGATCAATTTTCAACTAAAAATGGACCATTTAAATTTTCAGTTAAAGAAATTAATTTTAAACGAAACTAATCTTCAACCAACAAAATTAATTTTCAGCCAAGTAGTTGAATTTTTAACTGAAAAAAGATGAACTCGCAACGAAGAATGTGAAAAAATTTTCTATTATAATTCAGAAGTATTTCTTCTTTGAAGGGAACTTTCAAATTGTGACGAATTCTGACTTGGAAGAGGGATTTTTTCAAATTCCTTTCTTCTAAATCTGAATTATAATTATTTAAAAAATTCCCGTTCCATGTAAAAAGTTCCCTGTTGAAAGTGAAATTATATTTCTTTACCAGAATATTGCTTTTAGTTACCTCAATATTTCTTTGATTCAAAGAAACCAAAATACTTGTTTCAGGCATCGATGAATTACTTATTTACAAAAGAATTTTTTTTTTATTCAAAGGCTCAAAATCATTGAACTAAAGAAATATTTCGTTGGATGCGAAACCGAGATTCAAGGAAACTAGGTTCTTAGTTTTAAACATCAGTTAATTATCTCACATTCGGAGGCTAAGAAATATTTCCTTGTTTCGAGGAAATAGCGCCCAAAGGAAGGTAATCGTTTTGTTCTGGCTCAAAGACATGGAATCAAAGACATGCATTTCTTTGGATCCAAGAATTTTTTCATCAGTGTTTGAACACTAACTTGACTTTGAATTTTTTATCAAAGATTACGACGGCAAGCACACTAGATATTCCTAAATATTAACCAGAGTTCTCACGTTGATGAAACTAGGTTTCATTTACTAGGTTGAGTAGGTTCATTAGTAGGTTCGCATAGTTGAATCAACTGTATGCCCATAAATCTGTCCGTAAGGAATCCTCGACATTCCAACTAGATTTAGTTTAACTAGAGTTAAATGTTAAATTTAAAAAAAAAATATCAATGTTATATAATTTGGAAACCAAACTCACCTTATTGTGTGGCGGCTGAGTAGGAACGTAAAGAGGAGGATCCAATCCGGGACTGGTGACAGCGTGACGACCGATAATCCTATCCGCCGGCTTCGCATCGTACCCTTCCGGTTGGCCGATGTGGAAACCTTTGCTCTTAACCCAGAATCGAAACTTGCTGTTTTCTGCACTGTTGACTTCCTCACCCCTGAGAGTCCTCAATATCCGAGCGTACTTCTTGATGGTAATAGTCTTAGTCTTAGCAAGATCGCCGTAGGTCTTAATCAACCAGGGCTGATACGTATCATACATAGCGTCATTTTGAAACTTCTTAGGTAGGCTAACAGCATCAACATTTTGACTTCTAGGTTGATTCTTACTGTAAGGCCCATTGTTTGCAGGACTGCCCATTCCTGGATAGATGTTCATCCCATTTTTCAGATCATGGGCAGCATTTGGCTTGATGTTGCTCATGTAGCCAGGATTGAGGCCACCAGCGGTATTTGAGCTGAGAGATCCGCTCGTCATGTTTGAAATGTCGAGGTACGAGACCGACGAGCTCTTGCCGAGATTCGTCGCGTTCCCGACGAAGGTCGCCATCGATGCAGCCATGTAAGGAATCGGCGATGGCATACCGAGGCTTCCGGCGCAGAGACCGGCCTGACCACCTGTCACGTTCAATCCTGTCACGCCGCCGTAGGACACAGGATCCGGCATACTTGATGTGGTTGGCCAAGAGGTGGTTGGTAGCACATTACCGCTACTGCTAGCACTTTCCAAACTGATCAAAGGAACTGAGGATGAAGTTGATGTAGAACACGTTTTAGTTTGTCCTGATCTTGACATAGAGACCCTGCCTTTTGAGGATTGACCATGATCCGCACCTGTGGAGGAGCTTTTCGAAGCCGTAGATGTCCCGCGGGATTTTTTTGCCGGGGGCTCCTCACGGGAGCCGCTCATCGAATTAAGATTACCCTGCGAGGGGCTGTTGTTGTTTTCAGACCTCGAGCGCTTGTTCGACGTTGAGGGGGGTGATTGAATCGGAATGGGGGAGTTGTTCACCGCCACTCGACGACGCAGACCCATTGTTGCGGTCGCCATTACGCTTCGCGATTTCACTAAACTTCGGTTCAACTCGATCACTGGAACTAGCCTTTATGCTTCAAACAAATCACTTTTCTTGAGTAAGTTCACTGACACTGCACAATTTTTGCAGAAGTCATGGTTCGACCCCTCCTGGATCGCCCAACTGTCGTTAATGAGACAGTGATGAGTTCCTGAAACAAAGGGAAGATCACTTGTAAAATCGTGGTATTTAAAGTTTTTTAGTTAAAGAAAATATATTCTCTAACTGATATTTGCTTCTAAAAAGAGAGATGCAAAAAATGTCATTGGACCGTATGGTGCGGTATGCCACACTTTAACCCTAGTGCCGATTGTGATCCCGCATCGCGGCCTATAGGGATTGGGGTGAAGGCGCGAGGTAGTGACGCGTAGGACAAAAAGGAGTAATGAAATATAACGATATGAAAATGAACTCTTGTGTCCCCTCTGCAACCGTTTTTGATCCCGCATACTGCGAACCCATAAAAGCCCTCATCCTGATACCCCACGGTGCCACCCTTGTGTGCTCGAATAAGCCAACCCTCGTGGCGAACGATGGCGATCGCATTCGAGTCATCGGCCTAATGACATAGGTGTGCCTGTTGTATTCTCGGCCCCCCATGGCCTCTTCCCCTCTACTCTTCACCCTTTCTGCACCCCGCGTATAATTTCTAAAAACCCTTCTCAATTACTCCGCTTATCTTCCGCCAGTTTGCGCTTGTTTCTCAACTGCTCGACACGAAAACTAATTATCAATACAGGAAAGACAGTTCAAAAAGGGTCCAGCAATTCATGAGAGGATCTATGAAACTCTAAACAGCTTCAAGGCTTCAAGCCCAGCAGACAAGTCACGTCCAATCGCCTAGCCACCGTATTTTAACGCTTCTTCGCATACATATGACGCGGGTATAATGTGGGTTCTCGCACACCACGGATGGTGTCGTACTACGTGCTTCCTGCCGCAGGCACGAAGTGACAAAAGGTCTTATGTCCGCACTCCGCCGCTCGTGGGACACTCGTGATCGCAATGCGTAATCAAGCCAGCATGGTCGCTGTATTATACAGCGCAAATACTCTGCACAACGTACATACGAGCCAAGGCTTCGATAATCCGTTTCACCATATCTACGTCTTGAATTCAAACTATAGATTGGCCTTAGGTATAACATACTGGCCTCAACTCAAAAAAATAAACTTCAATTCCGGAAGTAGAGTACACAGGTTGTTTAAATTGTGCTCTATCGGCTCTTGAACTACTGATGTGGCCCTTGTTCAAGGTTCAATTCATAATGATAATTTATAGTCTACTGATCAAGCATCAGAAGATCTAATTAGTAAACACTGGCTCGGATTGGAACAGGTTCAATCTTGAAGCTCAGGAATTCGTCTTTGATTTGCACTACATTTCTATCATTATGGACATGAGGAGCTTTTAATTTTAGAATTGTCCTGCCTTTTGTGCTTTGGAGAGATATTGTTTGGTGAATCCCAGGAATGGCTTTAGAGAATCTAAAAAACAAGAAAGTCGGGAAGCTAGAAAGAAGTTTCCGTTAGGATGAAAGATAAGATGAAGATTCTCAATTGTTTTACTTTGCCGTACTGGCTTTAACACAAAAAAAGAAACTTGAATTTCGGAAGTAGAGTACACGGGCTGTTTAAATAAATTGTGCTTTATCGGCTCTTGAACTACTGATGTGGCCCTTGTTCAAGGTTCAATTCATAATGATAATTTATACTCTACTGATCAAGCATTAGAAGATCAAATTAGTAAACATTCGTTCGGATTGGCACAGATTCAATCTGAAGCTCAGGAATTCGTCTTGGATTTGCTCTATATTTCTATCATTATGGACATGAGGAGCTTTTAATTTTAGAATTGTTCTGCCTTTTGTAAAATCAGGTCGCAATCTGATTTGTAATAATAATCAACCGGCGCGGATTAGGCAGGTAAAATACAAAATTATAATCTTGGTGTTGTTTTTGTGGTTTGGAGAGATATTGTTTGGTGAATCCCAGGAATGGTTTTAGGGAATCAAAAAAAAAACAAGAAAATCGGGAAGCTAGAATGAAGTTTCCGTTATGATGAAAGATAAGATGAAGATTCTCAATCGTTTTACTTTGCCATTCTGGCCTTAACTCAAAACAAGAAACTTGAATTTCGGAAGTAGAGGCTGTTTGAATAAATTGTGCTCTATGGGCTCTTGAACTACTGATGTGGCATTTTTCAAGGTTCAATTCATAATGATAGTTAATAGTCTACTGATCAATCATTAGAAGATCAAATTAGTAAACATTGGTTCGGATTGACACAGGTTCAATCTGAAGCTCAGGAATTCATCTTGGATTTGCTCTACATTTTTATCATTGTGGACATGAGGAGCATTTAGTTTAAAAATTTTTCTGCCTTTTGTGAAATCAGGTCGCAATCTGATTTGTAGTAATGATCAACCCGCGCGGATTAGGCTGATGCATGTCGATCATTTTTGGGCAAAATCGAGATTTGCTTAAAACAGTTAGATGGAACTGAAATGTAATGGAGATCAAGAATTTGTGATGAAAAAAGTCTATCGAGACGAGACGATCATCTCGACTGAGTGATCGTTTGTTTCGATGTGATGAGTATGGTGTTCAAGGTTTTAATTTAACCTGACGAGATTTTGGAAAATTTTTTAAATGATTGACATGCATCACTAGGCAGGTAAAATACAAAATTATAACCTTGGTGCTGTTTTTGTGGTTTGGTGAATCCCAGGAATGGCTTCAGGGAATCTAAAAAACAAGAAAATCAGGAAGCTCAAGAGAAGTTTCCGTTAGGATGAAAGATAAGATGAAGATTCTCAATCGTTTTACTTTGCCATACTGGCCTTAACTCAAAAAAAGAAACTTGAATTCCGAAAGTAGAGTACACAGGTTGTTTAAATTGTGCTCTATCGGCTCTTGAACCACTGATGTGGCCCTTGTTCAAGGTTCAATTCACAATGATAATTTATAGTCTACTGATCAAGCATCAGAAGATCAAATTAGTAAACACTGGCTCGGATTGGCACAGGTTATTCAATCTGAAACTCAGGAATTCGTCTTGGATTTGCTCTACATTTCTATCATTATGAGGATCAGGTCACAATCTGATTTGTAATGATCAGCCGGCTCGGATTCGGCAGGTAAAATAAAAAATTAAAATTTTGGTGCTCTTTTTGTGGTTTGGAGAGGTATTGTTTGGTGAATCCCAGGAATGGCTTTAGGGAATTTAAAAAACAAGAAAATCAGGAAGCTCAAAAGAATTTTCCGTTAGGATGAAGGGTAAGATGAAGATTCTCAATCGCTTTACTTTACAGCAGCTCTTTTTATCGCCTAACAATTTTATTACTAGATATCGAAGCATAGGCAGATAATATCTACTACCTCCTGGATAGAGACCGTTTTAGCGGTTTTATTTTTACCCGCAAGTACTTGAGAGAGTTCCTCAGCATTCGTTAGGGTTAGGCGGCTTGTCAAATGTTCGAGCGCGGAGAGGCGATAAGTCGAATTCCCAAACGGGCGGGTGTGGCGACCGGCCCGCGCCGACCGGAACAAGTACCGCTATCTCGTCTTGACGAGGCTTCCTTCGAAGTTACTTTTTCACCATTCGGAATACGACCGGATTTGATGACCCTTTTTAAGAAGTTTTGTCTTTACGTAATGCGAGATTAAAAGTAACTAGTGAGATGAGCAAGAACTGCAAACAAAAGGTTCATTCTCTCCACAAAGAAACTATTTTGAGCCTTTCTGGCCATGGTGTTCCACTTGACGAGCCGCGTTAACGGCTCAATAAGCGCGCGAGACTTCCAAGATAAAAAGCCTTTAAGTTTCTCAATAGCAGTATTAAACACAGAGATAAAGTAATCATTAAAGCAATAACAAATGTCTGGAATTGGCTAAATCAAAACATTTCAAATCCATTATCACAAAGCATAGAGAATTAAGCAGAACTGACCTGTCGTTAAATTTCTCCTTCAATATTCACGTCTCCAACACTAATCCAACTCTACAGATCCAAGAAAACTGTTAAGAGTCATTTACAAGAACTTGGCACTTTTTTAGCGGCTGACATTCGACCCACACGCAGCGAGAGTCTCGCGAGTAGTGACAGACAAGTTGCGCCGGACCGAGGCGGGGAGGCACTCAACAGTATCGCGGCACTCAGTTGACTCGGTGGCCGAGCGGTATCTCACCCGCGAAAAGCGTCCCGCGATCAGGTGACAGCAGGAGCAATACAGCACACCGCGATTTACGAGCGAGACGAGAAAGGGGAGGGGATGGTTGCGGATTGCAACAAGGATGCAGAGAGCGAGTGGAAGAGGAGAGAGAGGAGGACTGCAGCGCGGAGAGCACTCCCGAGTGAGAAAGAGAGGGATGGACCGATCTGCTGGCGAACGCTGTGCGCGGGAGTCAAAGGAAGGGGCTCCCTGATCGCTTCTGAGTGCAAACGGTTCGGCGTGCGGTGGGACACTGGCGGGCTGGCTGAAACTGCTGCGGATAGCGGGTGGCGAGCGAGCGGTGCGATACTCCACGGGACGGGACGGGCCGATCCAGACCGGGACCCCATCCGAGCGCACACACACGTGCGTGCGCGCACGTAGTGTGTACGCTCGGTAGCTCCCGTGCACGAACCCGACTCACCAATGCAGTCTTTTCAACGTTACCACTCCACCAGCCTACCAAGCCGCCGCTCTCTCTTCCGCCCGCATATTCCAACCGACCCTCTCTTTTCGACCCTCCTTCCGTCCCGCTTCCGTCGCGTCGACGATGCCGATGCTCTCTTCCGCAAGCGCACCGCTTTCTCTCTCACTCTAGACTGACTCCCTCGCGATCCACCGATCTCTCTCGCTCTAGCATTCTAGACTATCTGCTTCTCTCTTTATCGCCCTCCTCGTCACTCACGCGCCCACAGCGGAGCGGTAGCATATCGTAGGTCCTGCCTACCGGAGCATTTTAAACCTCCGGAGAGGAGAGCGGGTCCGACGAGGAGATAAAGACGGCGATAGATGTAACGGGTGTGCAACGAACGTAAGGAATGGGTTGCAACCGTTTTTTCATGTGTAATCCTCTTCCTCCTATTATAAAAAGTACATGCATTTCGGCTAAGTTCATGCGTAGTTCCTAAACCCTACTGGTCAATTCAGTTAGCCATTGACATATAATTTAAGTCACAGCAGGTCACAGTAGAATCAGCTGTCGAGAATCGGGAGCAAGATTCAATAAGTCGATAATGTAAAAAAGATTCGATAATTCAAGAAGGCGCATATTTCGAAAGTCAATATTTCTGGATCAATTATTACAAGGAATTAATAAAATAGTTGAAAATTAAGAATACAATAAAAAATAAGTTGAGTTAGTTATAATTAATTGTTAGTGACTCTAAACATAGGGGAAAGGGAAGAAAGTGTTTTCAAAATGCAAAACAAAATCAAAATTTTGAGTTATCTCGAAAACGATGAGAGATACGCGAATACTGACAACATTTTCACGGTTTCAAAGAGGGGAATCGCTTTCGACCAAAATGTTAAGGTTTTTGCAGAGGGGGTTTTTTTTCGACCAACTCGAAATAACCCAACCTAAAGATTTTTTAAATACAAAAAAATGCAAATTTTGAGTTATCTTGACAACGGCGAGAGATACGCGAAAACTGACAATATTTTCAGGGTTTTTAAAGGGTTAGGATCCCCGGCAACCTCGACGTAATCCAGTATACAGATTTTCGAAATTAGAAAAAATCAAAATTTTGAATTATCTCGACAACGGTCAGATGTACGTGAGAACTAAGTAAATTTTAAGGTTTTTGCGAAAGGGGTTTGTTTTCGATTTGAATCATCTTGAAATCGGTCAGAGATTTGTAAAAACTAATAATTACAAAGGACTCTAACTAACCCAATAAAAAGTTTTTCAAAATTGCAGACAATAATACAAATGAATTTCTCACAAAAAGTTGAATTTTCAAACCAAAAATATGCATTTTCCATCAAAATAATTGAATTTTCGACCAAAAAAAAAAAAAACGAGAAGTGAATTTTCAACTTTAAAAAATCAATTTTCTAACAAATTTTCAGTAAAAAAATTCATTTTCAACAAAAAAACTAATTTTTAACAAAATAGTTAAATTTTTAAGTATAGAAACTTATTTTTAACTAAAATAATGAATCTTTAACCAAAAAAATGAATCTTCCACCCAAAAGATGAATTTTCTACCAAAAAGATACATTCACAACAAAATAAATGAATTTTCAACCAAGAAGATTAAATGTCTATAAAAAAATATAAATTTTCGACAAAAAATATAATACTTAAATCAGTTGAAAAATTAATCTTTAATTTAAAAAAACTAGTTTTCAATCACAGAAATGAATTTTGAACCAAGAATATTAATTTTTTTTAAATAAATGAATTTTGAAACAAATTTTAAATTTGTAAAAGAATTTTGAACCAAAAAGGTTAATTAGTCCAGAAAATTAATCTTCTTGGTGACTAATTCACCATGTTGGTTGAATATTAATTTATTTTGTTAAAAACTATAGAAATTTTCAACTTAATAGCTGAATTTTCAAGTGAAGAAATTTAAAAAATTCATTTTCATCGAAAAAGATTCAGTTTCACGAAAAAAAACGAATTTTCAACAAAATAGTTAATGTTTTAAGCAGAAAAAATATTTTTTAACTAAAATAATGAATGTTCAACAACAAAAAAATGAATTTGTAACCCAATAGTTGAATTTTCAACGGAAAGAAAGGATTTTGTACCAATTGTTGTTGAACATTCAATTTCAACAAAATAGATGAATTTTCAACAAAATAATTAAATTTTCTACCAAACAAATGAATTTTTGACAAAAAAGAGAATAGTTAAATTTTCAGTAAAAAATCTAATTTTCAGACAAAAAATTAATTGTTAACCAGAAAGATTAATTTACTACCAAAAAAAATCAATTTTTAACCAAATAAATGAATTTTCCACAAAAATAAGTGAATTAGTCACCAAGAAGATTAAGATATTCTACCATAAAAGACAACGTTTCAAAAAAATACATAAATTTTCAACCAAATAGATGAATTTTCAATATAAATGTTAAATAAAACATGGAATAGTTAAATTTTCAAGTAAAAAAATTAATTTACAACACAAATTTTAAAAAAATAGTTGATTTTTGAATTAAGAAGTTATCAAATCAAAATATATTGGGACAAAAATCCTGGAACCAATAAAAAATTTACAGAATGATTCGAGCAAGAACTTATTTAAATACCCTGTAAATTCCACATTTTTCTGTTTTTTTAAGATGTATTCATATTGGAAAATGATAATTTTTAATAGAACTAGCAAAAATTAACCGGTTGTGGTAAGTTTTGGTTTTCAAAATTATTATTTAAATGTAAGTAGTGCAATGAAAATATGGAACAATGGTTATTTTTCATTTATTGTAAAAATACCATTTTGACTGTTATTTAACAAAAATCTGGAATTTTTCTCAGTTTAATCATGAACATGAATAATGGGACATTTTTCATAATCTTGAAGGTTAAAAATAAAATTTTGTTATAAAAATAAACAAAATATTTGACAATGAACCGAGTTTTTTTTTCTAAAGAAAGGGTTATTATTGGGCGCGTAGCGCGCACAATGTTTTAGTCATCTTATATATGGAGAGTTAATGCCTGTGTCAGAGAGTTACATGCAATTTATAGTCTAAGAGCCAGCGACACTGGACCTTGCGCCATCTAAGA
>CAKNYM010051630.1:17313-38085 GCA_932195095.1 Andricus curvator | reverse complement strand
GTAAAATTCCCGAATGATAAAATTCCCAGATAGTTTCTAATATTCCCAAATAATAAAATTCCCTGATAGTTTCTAATATTCCCGAATTGGCAAATTTCCAAATAATAAAATTCCCGAGAGAAAATTGCCGAATAATAAAATATTTGAATTAAAAAACTCCTGAATTATAAAGTTGCAGGATTGAGAAAATTGAAAAAAAATTAATTAATAGTTTTTTTTTAATACAATATTCAAATATTTTTATGAAAAAAAAAAAAAATTTGTAATGTTTGATGTTTCTAAAATTATTTATTGAATTTAAAATAACAATAATTGAAAACAATTTTCATCCAGAAATATATTTTTTTTCAGTTATTGTTATTTTAAATTTAAACAATAATTTTAGAATCTTGAAACATTAAAAATAATTTTATTATAAAAATATTTGATTATTGTATTTTAAATAAATAAATAATTATAAACAAAACTTTTCCATTTATTTCAATTCGGGTATTTGATAATTTAGCAATTTTCTTTCGGGAATTTTATTATTCCGGAATTTTCAAATTCGGCAATATTATAAACTGTCGGGAATTTTTTCATTTGGGAATTTTCAAATTCGGTAATATCATAAACTGTCAAAAAAGTTTATTATTCGGGAATTTTTTTTCTCGGGAATTTCATTTTTCGGGAATATTCCAATTCGGGAATTTTACAGTGCCGGGGATTTTATTTTTCGGAATTTTGCAGTAGTCTCTTTATTAGATGACAATTTTCCATATTCGGGATTATTATATTTCGGTGATTTTATCATTTCTAAAATTTTATATTTCTTATATTTTATTTTTTGGGAATTTTACAGTGCAAAGATTATTTATTAAAAATACATTAATTAAATATTTTGGTCAGAGAAAAATTTTATTTAATATTTAATTCTTTCAAAACTGTTGTTTGAATATTTCATTATTGTATTCTTAATAAACAAAAAATGTTTATTAAAACAAATTTAATTGTTTAAATTCGGGAATTTTCTAGTTTCAGGAATTTTAGAGAGTCGGAAATTTTATTTCTTGAGATTTTTCAGTCGTCTCATTTAATTATTTTATTTTTAATTAATTAATAATATTGATTCAAAAACAATTCCTTCAATTGTTAAAATTTGGTAAGTTTTTAGGGTCCGGAATTTTAAAGGTTCGCATATTTTATATTGCGACAATTTTTTGCCGGGAATTTTAAATTCGTTATAAGCTGTATGGGAATTTTATTATTCAGGAATATTTTTATCAGGGATTTTTATATTTCGGCAATTTTATAATTTGGGGAATTTGCTATTCCGGAATTTTTTTTCGGGAATTTCACAGGTTCGGAAAATTTGTTCCTTCAGATTTTTCAGTCGTCCCATTTAATTATTAAATTATCAATTAATAAATAATATTGATTAAAGAACTATTTCTTCAATTTTTAAAATTTGAGACTTTCCTAGGGGCAGAAATTTTACTGTGCCGGATATTTTGTAATTCGGCAATTTTTTTTCGAGAATTTATAAATTATTCATAAGCCATTTAGCAATTTTATTATTCAGAAATTTTTTTAATGAGAACTTTTTATATTTCGGAAGTTTTATAATTTTGGAAATATTTTAATTCGAATATTTTCTTTGTCGGGAATTTTACAGTTTCAGGAATTTTATTTTGCGGGATTGTAGAATTTTATATTGTATATTTAAAAAATTAAAACACATATTTAAAAGAACGTTTTAAATTACAAAATTTTAAACTATAAACATTCCAAATAATTTAATCTTACATTGTAAATCTTAAAAATTCAACAATTTTAATTTGCAAATCTTCAAAATTGAACTATTAAAAAAAATGTTCGAGATTATATACCTTTAAAATATAAATCTCGAAAATTAAATAATTTTCAACTCTACATTTTCCAAATTTAAACATTTTTAATTGTAGATTTTTAAAATTGTAGAACTTTGATTTGTAAATATTGAAAATTGAAGAGTTTTCAATCTTGAAAATTTGTAATTGAAAAATTATGAAATTTTGAAGTTTTACATTTAAAAATTGTGGAATTTTGACGATTTACATATGCAATTTTTTCAATTTTGAATATTTAGAATATTGACAACTTTCAAACTTCGATCTTCAAAATCAGCGAAATTTAAGAATTTTGATTATACATTTTTAAAATTGTAGAATATTCAATTGTAAATATAAAAATTAAAGAATTTTACATTGTATATATTCAGCAAATTAAAATATATATTTAAGAAAACATATTCAGAATTAGATCATTTTAAACTATAAACATTCCAAAGTAATGAATTTTCAATTTTAAATCTTAAAAATTGAACTATTCCAAAAAATATGCGAAATTACATACTTTAGAATATAAATATTTCAAATTTAATAAATTTAAATTTTATATTTTTAAAATTCAGGAATTTTCAATTGCAATTCTCAGAAATGGTGTAACGTTGATTTGTAAATCTTTAAAATTGAAGAGTTCTCAATGTTAAATATTTACAACTAAAAATTCTGTAATTCTGATTTTACATTTGGAATTTTTTTATTTTGGAAGATTTAGAATTAAAAAGTCTTGACTTTGGATTTTCAAAATCACAAAATTTAAGAATATTAATTTATACATTTTTAAAATTTAGGAGTTTTCAATTTTTAATAATAAAAATTGAAATATTAAAAAAATCTAAATTACACCTTTCTGAATGATACACATCAAAAATTGAAGAACCTTTATTGTAAATTCCGAAGATAGACCCATTTTAAAAGATGTTTAAAATTTCATCAAAAAGATTCCGAGTTCCAGAATCACTCAGAAAAATATTTGTTCTAAATGAAAGACAAATTTTTATTAAAACAAAAAAAAAACATTTCTTTGAACTAAACAAATTTCCTTAAATCAAGAGAATTAATTTGTTGGATCCTTTATTCCAATTCATCGACGTTTCGAAAACTTAGTTTTCCTCATCAGGATCAAAGTTATTGAATAGAGAAGTTTATAAACATCATCATCACACATAAAGCAGTTCCAAATTCTTCTTTTTCCATTTTTCTATACAAAATTCTGGAAAAAAATTGATATAAAATTTTTAAATATAAGTGTAACACAAAGCTGAAAAAGTGAGGTTAACAAATGTAATTGATGTATTTACCTTTAGGATCTTCCTTGCAGGTTACATTTTTGGTTAAAAATTTTCAACTTTATGTTGATTTTATAAAAACTTAGATAGACAGTTGCAAAATTGTAATTCAAATTAATAATTTAGTAAAAAACATTGTGTAAACATCGGAAACCAAACTGTCGTTTTGCTCCATTTTTCCAACGAGAAAAAGAGAAAGAGAAACATCAACAAAGACAGAAATAGCAATGCCGTATCATCAATTTATATAAAAAGGTACTCAAATTTCTAAATAATTCTCATAACTAAAATTAAACAGAAGAATAAAAAATTATTAACAATCATTAAAAATTGAACGTATAGTAAATAATGAGGTGTCGGGAAACTAGGAGAGAAAGGAACAGGAGATAAAGAAATCAGAAATAGTAGGAAACAAAAAGAGACGAGAAACAAAAGTAGGGAAGATTGGAAGATATGCTACTGGAATATAGCAGTTTTTAGAAAGAAAGGATAGGGAGTTTATGAAAAATTTAACACAATGGGATGTAGTAGTAATGATGGAGACGTGGATAGATGACAAGGGATGGGAAAGAGTAAGGGGAAGATTACCAAGAGGTTACAAATGGCAGGTTCAAAATGCAAAGAGAAAGAATAAAAAAGGCAGAGCAATGAGAGGAATGGTGATGGGAGTGAGGAAAGAATGTATAACAGAGAAGGATAAAAAAGAGTTGATAGGACATAAAGAAGGATCAATAGTAGAAGAGATAAATATGGGAGGAGAGAGGTGGAAGATAGTGGGGGTTTATGTGAACGGTGATATGCAGGAAAAATCAGAGGAGATGAGGGAACTGATGAAAGAAAATAAGCAAGAGAGGTAGGGAATTATGTAGATTCGGATCACTTCCCCTTAATAGTGACAGTAGAGGGAGAAATGAGTAATATCAATGAGGCTAAAAAGGAAGCAAAAGTAAAAAGAGCAGGAAGAGGGATTGGTCAATGGAAGGTAAAGAACAGTTCAAAGAAAAAGTCAGGAATATCAAAATGGGGGAAGGAAATGTAAACGAGGAAATGGAAATAATTATAGGAGAAATAAAAGGAGTATTAGAGTGCACAAGCAAAAAAGAAGTTAGTGAAGGAGGGGATAGAAGTGGATGGGATGAGAATTGTAAACAGAAGAAGAAGGAAGTGAAAAGAGAAATAAGAAAATGAAGAAAAGGGACAAGTAGTGGAGAAGAATATAGGAGAAAAAAGAAGGAGTACACTGAGTTGTGTGATCAAAAAAAGAGGAGGAAAATAAAAGGTTTGAAGAAGAAGCGGAGAAGGCTAGGACGGAAGAAGAGGTTTGGAAGGTGGTAAATAGAGAGAGAAGAAGAAGGAAAAGAGTAAACCAGGATATTGAGATGATAGAATGGAAAAAATATGTTATGGAATGACTAGGAGGGGTAGAGAGGAAAGTTAGGAAAGAAGGAGAAGATGGTAGAGAAACAGATGAGGAGGAAATCATTACAAGGGAAGAAATAGACAAGGTATTAGGGATGATGAAAGATGGAAAGGCACCTGGTATAGATGAGATTCCAAATGAAGTATGGAAATATGGGGGGACAGAATTAAAGGAATGGGTGTGGATAATGTGCAATAGAGTATGGAGAGGAGAGGGGTGGCCAGAGTTATGGAAAGAAGGAGCAGTGATATCAATAGTGAAGAAAGGCAAAGGGGAGGAGGTTGAATATTATAGGGGAGTGACACTAATGCCAACACTGTATAAAGTATATGTGACTGTTCTATCGGAGAGGTTAAAAAAAGAAGTTGTGGAGAAAAAGATAGAGCCACCGAATCAGACAGGGTTTAAAAAAGGGATGGGGGTGATGGACAATATATATGTTCTGAACTATTTAGTAAATAAGAGGATTAAAAGGGAGAAAGGGGCAATGGTAGCAATATTCGTGGACTTGAAGGCGTTTGACTCATTAGGCCGAGGCGAGATAGAAAAAGTTATGGTGAAAAAGGGGATACGAGAGGGATTAATAAAGAGAGTATCGGAAATTTTTAGAGAGACAAAAAGCAAGGTAAAGGTAGGAGCGCAAGTAGGAGATAGTTTCTGGTTGGTGAGAGGAGTAAGGCTAGGATGTCCTCTGAGCCCACTTTTATTTAATATATTAATATCAGACTTGGAAGAAGAAATGAAGAGAAAAGGGTGGGGAGGAGTTAGGATGGGGAACGAAAAGATATATACACTGGCATACGCAGACGATATAGTGTTGATGGCAGAGGATGAAGAAGGGATGGCGGGCTTAATTACAGGATTAGAGAAATACTTAGATGGAAAAAAGTTGAATTTAAATGTAGAAAAGACAAAGATAATGAGGTTTAGAAAAGGAGGGGGAAGAAAGAAAGAATGGACGGGGAGATGGAAGGGAATAAAATTAGAAGAAGTAAAAGAGTTTAAGTATTTGGGATATAACTTGAAAGCAAATGGAGATCATAGAGCTCATATAAAAGAAAGGATAAAAAAGGCAGCAGGGGTAATGAAACAGATATGGGGAATAGGAAAAAGAAGGTTTAAAAAAAATTGGAGAAGGAGAATCTGGTTATTTGATACGCTGGTATGGCCGGTATTAGGCTATGGAGCAGAGATTGGGGATGGAAAGAAAGGAAAGAGATTGAGAGTTTACAAGAAAGGTATATGAGGTGGACGCTAAGGGTAGACTGGAGGATACCGGGATATATGGTGAGAGAAGTAGCTCAAGGGGATAAATTATGTACTAGAGCGGGAAAGAGGGCCTGGAATTTTGAGACGAAGCTGTTGGAGGGAAAGGGAGGGGAGTTAGCGAGAAAGTGTTTGATGGAGGTAGAAGAAAGGAGAGGGAGGGAGATGGAATTAACGAGATGGGAAGAAGAGAGGAGGGAGTTCTTTAAGGCTAAAGGTATAGAAGACGGGACTGGAGTCAACTATGAAGAAGTGGAAGAAAAGGATAGGGAAAGACAATTAATAGAAAGATGGGGGATGATTGAGGAATCAAAATATAATAAATGGTATAAGATGATAAAAAAAGAGGGAGTACCAAAGTATTTAGAAAAGGGATGGGGAGAGAAAAGATGGACCAGAATAGCAAGATTTAGATTGGGAAATGAGGTAAGGGCAAGTATGTATTGGGAAAAGAAAGAGAACAGGAAGTGCAGAATCTGTGAATGGGAAGAGGAAACATGGGAGCATGTATGGGAAGGATGTAGGAGAGGAATGGAAGATAAAGGAAGCTGGCAAGAGAATGTGGTAAAGATTCTAGGGAAGGATGGTTTGGGGGAAGAGTGGATGAAGGAGGTAAAGGGTGCTAGGGGAGAAAATGAGAATCCCAAAGATCAATACATCAATTACATTTCCTAACCTCACTTTTTCACTTTTGTGTTACACCTATATTTAAAATTTGTATATCAATTTTTTCCACAATTTATTATAGAAAAATGGGAAAAGGAGAATTTGGAACTGCTTTATATGTAATGATGATGTTTATAAACTTCTCTATTCAATAACTTTTATGATGAGGAAAACTATAAGTTTTCGAAACGTCGATGAATTGGAATAAAGGATCCAACAAATGAATTCTTTTGGTCTGAAGTATCTCATTTTTACCATCTTTAACATTATATTTTTATAAGTCGGATTTGGTACAAAACGCGGGATACTGTCGTGATCTGGGACGTTGGAAAAGAACCCCTCTCATTGGCTACGCGTTTACGAGGAGTTGTGAAATCCCAACCGATTTTCAGATCTCTCCTGCTCCGCGAACAGAATCACGTATAGCGTGTACCACAGTATCGTGGACCCTCGCCTCGGTACCGGCTCTGAGGGATGATGGAAACGACGGGGGGTGGCAAATAGAGTGGGACAGCGCGAACAAGGGTGCCATGACAAAAGACCGAGAAGGCCACGGTGGTGTGGGAGCTTTGCTCGGTGAGATGGGTGGGTGGATAGGAAACGAGGACGTTATGTAGCCGGCTGTAGTCGGAGCGAGGCAGACGCAAATGGAACGCTCAAGCTCCGTGGAAGCGCCAGCAGGGTGGGAAGGAGCAGACTAAGGGTGGCCGCATGGCAAGAGGGGTTGAAAAGTTCAATTGCGCGTATTTTCGCCGTGACGTCTCGCAAATCCTACTACCCACCACCACTACTACTACAAACATCGACGCCGCCGACCCGTCGAGACGCATACGAAAGCGGAATGACACTCGTGCCCCCGGTATTTAACTCCCCCTCCCAGTTCAAGCTTCGACGATCCATATGCACCCTGATAGCATGTACACTCTACAGTACCATGCAAAATGTAATTTGGCCGGTCAGAATTTTTTTCTGGCTCTAGAACTGGATTTCGATTTTTCTAAGAGGAAATTTACAATACTGACCACGCCTACTGACCACGCCCACTAACCGCGCCCACTGACTACTTCCATTGACCACTCCCACTGACTATACCCATCAGACTTTTGAATTCAGATTATTACATTGGCTACGGTGAAGAGGCACGTCCTATTCAGTGACCACACCCACATAGTGGTTCCAGCCACTGATAACGCCTACTATACATCTGATTCCATAATCGTTGATTGTTCACATTCATCAGACACGCCCACTAAACATATTCGTTCACTGTGCTCACTTGTTGACCACCACCACTGCTATTACAAACATCGACGCCGACTGATGCTCGAGACGCATACAGACACTCGTGCCCCTCCCCCTCCCAGTTTAATCTTCGTGGTTCCATATGCATACTGATAGCATTTACACTCTGCAGTACCATGCCAAATGTAATTTGGCAGGTCAGAATTTTCAACCTACTCTAGAAATTGAGTCGACTTTTCTGCGAGGATATTACAAATACTGGTAATGCCCAGTGGCCACGCCTACCAGACTTTTTCACCTACACTGGTACGTTAGTCGCATTTATTATGCACGCCCTATTCGGCGATCGCACCCACAAAGTCACTTACTCACCATGCCTACGTGCCACATCCACCCCTTTGTATTTACATGATTACATTGATCACATTTGTTAGGCTTTCACCATTCGGTGATCACGCGCACATAATTGTCATGCTCACTAACCACACCTAGTGACCAGGCCCACCAGAACTTTGCATCTACAGGATTAAATTGGTAACATTTGTTAGGTTGACCTTATTTGATGATCACGCCCACATAATTATAACACACATTGACCACGCCCACCATATTCCTTAATCTGAATTTGACCGTTCGTCACATTCAGTAGCCACGCCCACCAAACGTAGTCAGTGGACACATCCACCAAACATAGTCAGTGGCCACGCCCATCAAACGTAGTCAGGGACCACGCCCACTATGTTTCACTCAGAGTGACACTGCGTGAATATAACTTTTAGTGACTGTCTTCACGTTTTTTATCTATTAATGAAGATTTATGAATTTTCGGCACGCTCAATTTGGTATATATCGAAATTTCCAAATAAATAATTTTACTTCATCATAAAATTTATTTCTAAATGTTTCTTAACATTATTGATACTTTTTTTTACATTTTCGAAGAGATAAGAAAAATTAAATTATGGGAAAAACTTATTGTGAAGAATTCGAGAAAAAATTTTGAAGCTTTTTAATAATTTTGAAAGATTTTGAGGTGAAATTTGTTAAAAGATTTCTGGGAAAATTTTAAATGGCTTTGGTTTAATTTTGAACGAATAATTGTAAGTTTTGAAATTTCTAAATATGTGGAAAAAAAATATGAAAGACTTTAAGAAAATTCTTTTAATTTTTCAGGATTTAAAAAAAAATGTAGGTAAACTCAATTTTGCAGAGCATCAAGAGAATGAAAAAATTATTCTTAAGATTGATGTGAAAATTTCAAAGGATTTTTTTCACTGAATTCTAAGAGAAAATTGAAAAGGGATTACAAAACGTTTTTAATTATTTCCTAAAATTTTTAAAAAGAGCTTAAAAAAATTTAAAGCAAAATTTTGTCATAATAAATAATTTTAGAACAAATTTAAGGAAGTTTAAGAGATACTTGGAAGTTTTGAAACGATTCGAAAATAATAAAAACTTATAAGATATTTTAGGAATTTTGTAAGATTCCAAGAAAATGAAAAAAATTCTTTAGGTACCTAGGAAAAATTAAAATGATTTTTTATTTTTAAAAATTAATTTTAAGAGAATATTTAAAAATATTTCAAAATACTTCAAAATATTTCTGAAATTGTCAAAGAAAAATCTGTAAGATTTTAACACAATTTTTTTAATTTTGCAGAATTAAAAAAAAAATTTCACGAAAAATTTGAATAATTTAAAATTATTAGAAGGTTTAACAATTTTGAAAGGATTACAAAAAAGTTTCTTAAGATTTATGGGAAAATTTTTTATGATTTTTATTTTATTTTTATTCGTTTCATAAAAAAGAAATCGAGTAAATTCAAGAAATATGTAGAAGATTCAAGGAGATTAGAAAAGAATTTTAAACTGTAAAAGATTTTTAAAAATGCAGATTTTTTTAAAGATTTCATATAAAAACTTTAGAAGCTTTGAAGAAATTTTGAAAGGGAATAAACAAATTTTCTTGGAATTCCTAGGAAAATTTTGAAAATGTTAAGGCAACTTTTTTACATTTTGAACGATTTTTCAAAATTTTAAGAAAAATTCAAGTCCGCTGAAAATATTTTTAAGAATTTAGGAGGTTTTAAATGATTTGAAATATTTTGAAACTTGGAAGCATTTCCGAAAATTTATCAAATATTTTTTATTCCTTCCAAACTTCTAAAAGTCCTAAATATCTTTTAAAAAGGCTCGAATTTATTTAAAAAATGTCAAAGAATTTTCAGCAGCTTTGAAATATCCAAAGGGATTTCAACAGATTTCAAAGGATTTGAAATTTTTAGGGATTTTTAAAAAATTCCAAGAACTTTTTAACTGATTCAAAGAATTTTTAAATATTTTTTGCAATTAATTTAAATTTTTCGGAATTCACACTGAATTCTTATTAATTCATGCTGAATTCTTTTGAATTCTCTTGAATTTTTTTAGTATACTTGAATTCTTCTAAATTGACTCAATTCTAATCAATTCAATGCATTTTTTGAATTTATTTTTTAGTTTTTGTTTAACTCATTTTGAAGTTTTTTAAACTTACCTTGAATTCTTAAGAATTTAATCAAATTCTTCTGAATTTTCCTTAATTTGTCTCAACTCATTTCAAACTTACTGAACTTAATCCTTTTTTTCATATTTTTGAATTGTTCTCAATTCACTTGACTTTTTAAAAAATTTGCCCTACATTTTTTTTAAATTCAAATAAAAAATAAATTAAATTTAAATTAAATTGAATTTCAAATTAAATCAAATTTTTGAAAAGTTAAATTTTAATGAAACTAACAACAACAAATTTAAATTTTAAACTTAAATTTTCATGAATTTCATCCAATTCTTCTCATTTAGCTCAAATTCTTCCAATTCATTTTAATTGTTTTGGAGACCTACAAATCGAATCCTTTTGAATTATTTCAAATTCAAAAGAACATTATCGACATTATAAATGCATACTCACTTTAAGCCACTTTTCAGGTTAGAAATGAATTGGAAATTATTTGGAATGGAAAGTTAGGGGAAGTAGGGAAGGGGAAGTTCGGGAAGAGAGCATGGTAAGTAGGGGGGGGGGGCGCGTAGAGGAAGTGATGGGAGCTATCGAAAACAAGGGGAGTGTAGTAGGAGAAGTAAGGGGAATTGAAGGGAAGTGAGGGGAGGGGAAGTAGAGGCTGGGAAAGTACGAAAAGGATCGGAAAGTGAAGGGGGAATTGAAGGGGGAAGTAAGAAAAGGAAGGGTAAAGGAGAGGAAGTAGAGAAACTGAAGGATATGGAAGTGACAGCAGGGGAATTGTGGACGGTGAAAGCAAGTAGGAGAAAGGAGGGTTGAAGGGGAGGGAAAGTATAAGAGGGGGATATTCTATACTTTCCATCCCCTCCTTCTACTCCCCTCGTTTCCCTTCCCCTACTTCCACTCTCCTCGTTTCGTTTTCCGTACTTTCACTCCCCTCGTTTCCCTTTTCCTACTTGCACTCCCCTCGTTTCCATTCTGCTACTTTCACGCCCCTCGTTTCCCTTTTCCTACTTCCACTGCCCTCGTTTCTCTTTCCCTACTTCCACTCCCCTTGGTTCCCTTCCCCTACTTCCACTCCCCTCGTTTCCCTTTCCCTACTTCCACTCCCACCGTTTCCCTTTCCCTACTTCCATTCCTCTACTCACCATTACTTTCATACTAACCCTAGATACGGAGTGAAGTTGGCTAGGATACAAGATAAGGTCGGATAAGGTACGGGATGAGGTCGATTAGCGTACGGGGTAAAGTCATCTAAAGTACGGAAAAAGTTGGCTATGATACCAATTAAATGTGTCTATGGCACGGGATAAGCTCAGCTGAGGTACGGGGTAAAGTCATCAAAAGTACGGAAAAAAGTTGGCTATGATACGGATTAAAGTTGTCTATGGTGCGGGGTAAAGTTGGCTATGGCACGTGATAAGCTCAGCTAAGGTACGGGCTAAAGTCATCTAAAGTGCGAGGTAAAGTTGGCTATGATACGGATCAAAGTTGTCTATGGCGCGGGATAAGCTCACCTAAGGTACGGGCTGAAGTCATCCAAAGTGCCAGGTAAAGTTGGCTAACGCAAAAATAAAGTAGGCTAGGGTACAGGGTAAAGTCGGCTAGAGCACAGGGTAAAGTTGGTTAGGGTAGGGGGTAAAGCCGGCTAGGGCACGCGATAAGATCGGCTAAGGTAAAGGTAAAGTCATCTAAAGTACGTGGTAAAGTTGGCTAGGCTTTGGGGTAAATTTCACTAGGATACGGGATAAGATCAGCAAAGGTACAGGAAAAAGTCATCTTCAGTAAGGGGTGAAGTCGGCTACTGCATGGATTAAAGTTGGCCAGGGTGCGTGGTAAAGTTGGAAAAGGTACGAGGTCAGGTCGTCTAGGGTACGGGGTAAAGTCTTCTAGGGTACGGGGTAAAGTCGTCTAGGTACGGGGTAAAGTCGTCTAGGTACGGGGTAAAGGCGTCCAGGGTACGGGATCTAGTCGACTAAGTTACAGGATCCAAATAGAAAAGGGAGAAATGAGTGAAAAGGAATCCTCTGAAATAAACGCTTCATTTACACAATCATCCAGCAGCTCAATGGAAGCTAACAAACCATTATTCTCGTGCAAATTAACCTTTTCCCTCAAATTCAGCTCTTTCTCGCGCATTTTGAATTAGACCGTACAATTTCCCACGTACCAGTTCGCCCTTGGTAACGCACCCTATACCAAACTGACGAATTTCATGTGATTCTATCCACCTGTGAAAGCAGAGCTTTTGCCCCTGCATTGGTATGATTTGCGAATTCAAATATTCCCTACATGCTGAAGCACTCTGTTTACCTTTTATTGGCGTAACGATTTAATTAGGTTTACTCAAGCGTTCCGCAACCAGCTATATATCGTTTTCACGCACCTCCATGTAACTGCTCAGCACTTTAATTAAATACTTCTCTCAGCTTTCAGCGATTATAAGCGTTCGGAATCCGATATCGATTAGCAAAAGAGAGACTATTAACCCTCAACTATTTTGGCTTCTAAAGCTTTTATGATTAGGGTTTTAGCTTCAAAAAGTATCATAAATGCTTGTGATCCACGTAAAATGGTACTGATTGCCACACCCACTGACTCCGTCCACTGACTCCGCCCACTGGCTCCACCCACTGACTCCTCCCACTGACTCCACCCACTGACTGGTGAGAGCACGCTTGATTAATTTAATCAGTCAACTTTTGACTGACCGACCTATTTTTCGTTTTTGATCAATTTCTTATCATCAAATTCCACTCTCTACATGCTTCAGGGAAGTGAACAGAATCAATTGGAACTTCACTAATTTAAAGTCTAAAATCTCCTTTTTAAAATGAGACCAAGAACATTAGAAAATATTTACTGGTTCTTGAATTATCATAAAAAATGTAGAAGCGTACACGAAACAAAAATCGGTCGGTCAAGCTTGAGTCGAGCATGGCAAAAGACTGCTCGACCGCCGCTCGACCAACCGATTTTCGTTTTATACACGCTTCTATATTTTTTATGATGATTCAAGAACCAAAAAAAAAAGTTGTGATGTCCTTGGTCTCATTTTAAAAATGATATTTAAGGCTTTAATTTAGCCAAACTTTAATTTAAAAATAGGTCGGTTTTTCTGACTTGTTGTTTCGGCTTCTATTAATGAAATTTCTTCAAGTAGGGCTCAGCCGACGCGGAATTAAATAAGCTTTTTAGAAATTTAAAAAAAAAATTTCTAACTTAATTTTTCGCAGAGTTAGTCACTTTCTAAGACAAGCCTCTTTCTAATCCGATTTTCGTAAGTAGAAGCACAATTTTGACCGGTAGTGTAATATGGGCGTTCCTTCAACACATCAGCAAACCAAAATTTAGATCGTATTTTGCAGTCTAAGATACTCTTATAATTAGGAAACGTGCACAAAACGAAAATCGGTTGGTCGAGCAGCAGTCGAGCAGTCTTTTCCCATGCTCGACTCACGCTTGACCGATCGATTTTTGTTTAGTGTACGCTTCCACATTTTTTATGATAATTCAAGAACCAGTAAGTCTTTCATTAAGTTCTTGGTCTGATTTTGAAAAGAAGATTTCCGACATCAATTAAGGGAAGCTTTAATTTATTCCCTTCATTTCCCTAAAGGCTGCGAAAAATTGAAGTTGAGAATAGAAATCTTTCTCACTTCATTTTTCGGTTAGCAAGTCACTTTCTAAGTCAAGCCTCTTTTATATCCGATTTTTGTAACTGGAAGTAAAATTTTAAACATCTGTGTAATTAATTGACCTTCCTTTAACACATCAGCAAAAAAATCCACACCGCATCTTGCAGTCTAAGAAACTCTTAAAATTAGGAAGTAAAGGTTTAACTTTCAAGATAAGGCTCATCGTCGCGGAGCTGTAAAGTCGGGAAATAGTTGAAGGTATCCCTAATTCCTTCGGACGTGAAATCAGTAATGGGGAGGTCTTAAGAACAGCGTCAAGGGGTAGCGATGAGAAATTTTGTGTTTTATCATCGTGGCGCGAGTGACTAATTGCCTTGCTTAGAGCCCGGGCTTCTGAGGCGCGAGTTTCTGGAACGAGGGTCGGGTCCGAGAGGCGGGAAGGAAATTTACGCTAAAGCGACTTTAAATTTGATTCATGGCGGAATTTCAGAAGCTCTGAGAGCTGCCCCCGACGGGATGAATTTTTCCAGCATCATTTGCAACTTGCGCCGCGTCGGTATCGACGAATCGAGGGCTGCGAAACAGGGAAGCAGAGGAAAAGGCAGAGTCTGCATTTGTCTTTCACGCCAGAATTTATAACGCTTTCTGCTCCCGGTTCCTTTATTCTAATTCCTTATTCTGGTTGAAAAATTAAAACCTTTCATGGAGTTTCAATTTGAAGATACTAGTCAGCAGATATTAATGGGCGTAATCAGTAGGCGTTGCTAATGAAATCATTCTGACATCGCTAATATAACTAAGGGGGTGTGCCAGGTAGG
Organism: Andricus curvator; assembly: GCA_932195095.1. NCBI lineage: Eukaryota > Metazoa > Arthropoda > Insecta > Hymenoptera > Cynipidae > Andricus > Andricus curvator. The sequence continues at coordinate 23,387 of CAKNYM010051630.1, read as the reverse complement.
CGTGGTATGATTGTTGGGTGTGATCAGTAGGCGTTCCTAATAGAATCATGATCGCGAGATCGATAATATAATTGAAAAGGGCGTTGTAAGTGCGCGTGGTGTAATTATTGGGCGTATTCAGTAGGCTTTTCTAGTAGAATCACAATAGTGAGATTTCTAATACAACTAAAAGGGGTGTGGCAAGTGGGCGTGGTATTATCATTGGGCGTGGTCGTTAGGAGTTCTTAGTGGTACAATAACGGCGTCATCGATAACATAATTAAAAAGGGTATGCCAAGTGGGCGCGGTATAATTCTTGGGCGTATTCAGTCGGAGTTCTTAGTGGTACGATAACGGTGACATCGATAACATAATTAAAAAGGGCGTAACAAGTGGGTGTGGCATAATTTTTTAGCGTGATAAGTAGGCGTTTCTAATAGAATCATGATCGTGGCATCGATAATTCAACTAAAAAGGGTGTGGCAAGTGGGCGTGGTATAATTATTGGGCGTATTCAGTAGGCGTTCCTAATGGCCTAATATAACTTAGAGGCCGTTCAAAAATGACGTCACTTTTTTAGGTCAAAATTTTTTCTTTAATTTTATTTGATAAACGCCTAAAATAAATTAATTTGGCCTACAGTTAAATTTTCAGCTAACAAAGATAAATTATTAACAAAGAAAGATAAATTTTTAACCAAAAGCTTTTCTACAGAAAAATATGAACTTTCAATCCAGCGGGACGAATTTTCTATCCAAAAAGACAAATTTTCAACAAAATAGTTAAATTTTCACAAAAGATGACTTTTCAACAAAATAGTTGATTTTCCAACATAATAATTAAATTTTAAACCAAATGGTTGATCTTTGAACCACATAGTTGAATTTTTAAGCAAATAATTGAATTTTCATGTTAGGCAGGCGAATTTTCTGAAAGACAGTTGAATTTTCAATAAAAAAGGATCGGTTCTAAAAAAAATACTGCTTGATATTTCAACCTAATTGTTGAATTTTCAAGCCAGGAGGGCGAATTCTGTACAAAACAGTCGAATTTTTAAAGCAAAAAATTAAGCTTTTAACAAAAAAAGTTGCATTTTCAACTAAATGGGTGAATTTTCAAGCTAATGAGATGATTTTTTAGAAGACAACAAAAAATTTGAATTTTAAACTAAAAAAATCAACTTTTACACAAAAATGAAATGATGAAATTTGCAGCTCAATAAATTGATTTTCATTCGCAAAGAAAAAGATTTTTCAACTAGAAAGGTAGATTTTCAACCAAAGAGATGGATCTTTAACCATTAAAATGAATTTTTCACAAAGGAGTGCGACTTTGCACTAATTAGTTGAATTTTCAACCAATTAGTTGCATTTTCAATTGAAAAAGATGAATTCTGAATGCAAAATTTTCTAGTTGAATTTTCAACTAAAAACTATCAATTTTAAACCAAGAATGAAATACTAAAATTTCCAGTTGAAACAAAAAACCTTTAAAAAAAAATTTTCAACAAAATATTGAAATATCAAACCAATGAAATAAATGTTTAACAAAGCGGTTCAACTCTCAACTAAGTAGTTTCATTTTCGACCAAAAATGAAATTAATAAAAAATTTAGTGGTTGAATTTTCAACTGAAAACAATCAATTTTCAACCTGAAATGTATTAGTTTAAATTTAAAGTTAGGAAAATTAGTTTTCAACAGAAAAAAAACAAATTTTTAATAAAATAGTTCAATCTTCTACCGAACAGTAAAAATTTTAAACAAAAGAGATGCAAAGGAAACAAATTCTTTAAAAAAATAGGAGGCTGTAAGCCTCCAACCCCTTGGCAGTATAGTTTTTGAACCGCCCCTTTCACGGATTTTTAATTTAAAGAAGTTACTAATCAGAAGATATAAATGAGCGTGATCAGTAGGAGTTTCTAATAGATTTCCGGTAGTGGAATTGCTAAAATAACTAAAAAAATTGTGACGAGTGGGCGTGGTATGATTCTTGGGCGGGATCAGTAGACGTTTCTAATAAAAACGTAATTGTAACATCGCTAATACAAATAAAAAGGTTGTGACAATTGGTCTTGGTAAGTGGGCGTGGTATGTTTATAGGGCGTGATCAGTAGGCGTTCCTAATGGAATCCTAATTGCGAGATCGCTAATATAACTAAAGAGGGCGTGGCAAATGGGAATGGCATGATTGTAGGGCGTGACAAGTGGGCGTTTCTAATGGAATCCTAATTGTGGGATCGCTAATATAATTAAAGGTGTGACTAGTGGGCGTGATGTAATTTCTGGACGAGACCAGTATGCTTTTTAAATGGAATATTAAAGGCAACTTTGCTAATATAACTGAAGAGGGCGTGAAAAGTGGGCGCGGTATGATCATGCAGTAGGATTAGTAGGCGTTCCTAATAGAATCATAATTGTGAGATCGTTAATATAACTATAGATCGTGTATAAAGTGGGCGTTTTAAGTGGACTGAGTATTATGGTTAGCAGTGATCAGTAGGCGTTCCTATCGAGATCCAATTGGTGCCTTCGCAAATATTACTGAAGAGAGTTTGACAAGGGGGCGTGATATAATCGTGATCAATAGGAGTTATCAATAGATGTATCTAATTAAATCGTAATTGCGATATGGCTAATATAACTAGAGAGGGCGTGACATATAGGAGTGGCATGCTTGTAGGGCGTGATCGGTAGGCGTTTCTAACAGAATCCCAATTGTGAGATTTCTAATATGATTAAAGGTGTGACATGTTGGCGTGGTTTAATTTGTGGACAAGATAAGTATGCTTTTTGAAAGGTAGCTTTGCTGATATGACTAACGAGGGTGTGAAAATGTGGGCGTGTTATGATTATGCAGTGGGATCAGTAGGCCTTTCTAATAAATCATAATTGTGACATCGTTAATATAGCTAAAGACAGTGTATCAAGTATGCCTGGTAAGTGGGCTTGGTATTATGGTTAGCAGTGATCAGAAGGCGTTCCTAATCAGATTGAATTGGTGATTACGCTAATATAACCAAAGAGGGCGTGACAAATGGGCGTCGAATATTTCATGGGCGTGATCAGTGGGCGTTCCTAATAGAATCCGAATGAAAGCATCACTAATCTATCTAAAGAAAGTGTGGCTATTCAGCATGTTATAATTGTTGGGCATGATCAGTAGGCGTTTATTCGTTGATGGGCGTTATCCAGAATGTCTGTTCTAATTGATTTTAAAAAGTTTTGTTTCTGCCTCGATTTAGAAATATTCTTCCAGCCCTGTATGTCGCAAGGAAAACAAGCTCACCTAGATTTCCTTTCCAAACCTCCTTCGTCGTATTCTACACCTCGTTCTCCATTCCAGGACTCTCGTGGCGGTGGGAGGTTATGGTTATCGCCTCTTTACAAGCTCGTAAGCAGCCCGCAAGCTCGCCTCTCACCGAACCACTTTGCGGGCTTCCCTGCACGTGTTAGCAACACACATTGATCGTCACGCCACCTCCTGGTGCTACTTGAACGCCACCGATTTCTCCTCGATACGGTGTTTATTTTCTGAGATATCCCGATGAACTAGAATGGAGGGCGGAAAAATCGATACTCCGCTGCTTCTCAGGGAGGATTAGGTTGGAACTTATAATGCGAATGTCAAAAGGGCTAGAAAAAATGTGTGCTTAAGAAATTATCAAAATTGCTCTGAAGTTGCGGATGTGAGAAAAGATCAGTAATAATTACGGACCAACTTTTTTATGAATTAGAAACCTATCAGAAAATTCAAGATAGAAAATTAGAAAAAACAAGAAAGAATTCGTAAAGCCAGTACGATGAGACTCAAGGTGCAGTTTGGTAAAAATTTCAAGGTCGCTGCTGAAAAAAAAAAATCGGGGTTTAGAAGAATCTGGCAGGAATCGAACACTGGTCTCTGCGACGACAGCAAGATGATTTGCCACTCTGGTAGACTGAATTTTCAAAATGGGAATTGCATCGTCCACATGAATTAAGTTCTAGGAAAATTATTGACTGGGAATTAAATTTTGAGAAAGAAAATCTCTTCAATTACTTGAAATATCACAAATTTCACAGCAGACAATACGATGAAATTCAAAATAAGTTAAATTTCAACTTTTTTCGGTTAAATTCAATTTTGAACTTTTTCAATGATGAAATCATTTAGTTTACAATACAATTATTGATTTTAAAAGACGTTTCTGAATCTGTTCAACAATTAAACAATTGACAGATTTTAACATTAAAATTTTATAGATTTATAATTAAACGGTTTTATTTCATTTTAAATCCTATTCAAATATTATATCAGTCTAAAATATTCCATTTTTAACCCGTTTAATTTGAAATTCTTTATTAAAAAAAAATGTTTCAAAAATATTGATCAATATTTGACTGTTTATTGAAACTCAGCAATTGTAAATAAAATACTGAAAAATAAACACTTTGAAAAAAAATTATTAATTTGGAATGACTTAAAACTGAAATAATTTATCTTCTATTTTTAAAAGTGTTTAGTTTGAAACAAAAATTAATCATTTAATTTCTTTTATATAACTTAAAATTGCTTAAAATCCGTCTATCGAACTTTTTTCACAGGAGGGGAAGTGAGGGGGGGGGAGGGGTAAAAGTGAGGGGAGTGGAAGTAGGGAAAGTTTGGGAAGAGGTAATAGGGGCACTGAGGAGGGGAGAATGAGATGAGGGAGAAGTAGGAAAGGGGGTTAATTTGAAAAAAAGGGGAGGGAAAGTACGGGAAGTAGAGGATATAGGAATAGGGGCAGTAAAGGAGGAAGTAAGGGGATGAATATTAGGGGACGGGAGGGAAAGTATTGAAGTGATAGGAGGGGAATTCTAAGAGGGGGAAGTAGGCGAAAGAAGGAGGTGTAGGGAAGGTAACGTTTTTAGGGCAGAAACTTTTATAGTTTCGTTTGAATATCCGTCCGTGTTTCGAAGTTTTTTCACGGGAGGGGAAATAAGGGGGGGGGGGGGGAACTAAGGAAAGTTCGGGGGGCCGAACCGGGGCCCCCGGGAGGGGGGGGGGGTGAGGGAGAAGTAGGAGAGAGGGTTAGAAGTAAGGGGTGGGAAATTAGGGGAAGTAGAAGATATAGGAATAGGGGCAGTAAAGGAGAAAGTAAGGAGATAAATATTAGGGGAAGGGAGGAAAAGTATTAAATTGATAGGAGGAAGATTCTAAAAGGGGGAAGTAGGCGAAAGAAGAAGGTTTAGGGAAGGGAAAGTTTTCGGGGCAGGAAACCTCTATAGTTTCGTTCGGATGTCCGTCCGCCTGTCGAACTTTTCTCACATGGGGGGAAATAAGGCGGGGTAGGAAAAGTGAGGAGAGTTGAAGTAGGTAAAGTTTGGAGAGAGGTAATAGGGGAATTGAGAAAGAGGGGAAGGAGATAAAGGAGAATAAGGGGAGAGGGTTAAGTTGAAAATAAGGGAAGTAGAGGATATAGGAATAAGGGTAGTAATAGAGAAAGTAAGCGAAAGAAGCAGGTGTAGGGAAGGGAAAGTATATAAGAGGAGTGATTTGAATGCCTTAATTTGTATACAAAAACGCTTTATCAAGAAAAAATGTCCGAACAATAAATCTGTTGAAAGATATCGATATTCGAAGGTGGTATCGATTGACCCCACTGAAGGCTAAAAATATTTTTTATACTCGAAGCTTGTGTTTATTCACAATCAGTCGTGATGCTAGTCGCCATGGAAGCCGTTCTTTTAAACGGTTCCCTAATTAGTGGCAGTTCAAACATCAACATATTGGTTCGAGTCTCGACGATATCGATCCGTGTGCAATGTTTCTCCTATTAAAAAAAGACTCTTCCTATTAATAATTGAAGTACGTTAAATTTTTTAATTTATTTTTTAAGTTCATAACGTACATTATAGAGAGAGAGAGAAAGAGAGAGAGAGAGAGTCTTTCGGATGTCGCGAACGTCAATCGCGACTGACGCATCCGTGGTGTGGTGTGGTGTGCATTCGAACCGCATGATTTCGGCAACATTTATCCTTCTCTTCTGCTTCTTTAAGTTAAATTTTATTTTCTGTAACTAAAATTTCACGAGAGGAGAGGAGAGGAGAGGAGAGGAGAGGAGAGGAGAGGAGAGGA
>CAKNYM010051629.1:485453-501845 GCA_932195095.1 Andricus curvator | reverse complement strand
TTTTGTTTTTTTTTGTTTTTTTTGTTTTTGTGTGTGGTTGGTGTGGGTGGTGGGGGGGGTGGGAGAGGGAGAGGGAGAGGGAGAGGGAGAGGGAGAGGATTTTGAATGGAAATAGCCAGGATGAGGTATGAAAGAAGAAACTAGAAGATCTGAGAGAGAAAAAGAGGAACAGAGGAAAGGGGAAGGCGAAAAAAGCCAAAAAACGAGAATAAGGAAGCGTTTAGGAGTAAGAATAGTAGTTCAGACGATATGTAACAACCAGTTTGTAAGGTAGTATGTATATAAGGCTCCTTTATAGGGAATAAATAAGTTTATTTAGTACAATTTTTCCAATTTGAGTTTTTTGACCTCAAATTCATATTCTTCTATTTAAAAAAAAACATCGTACTGACTTTCATAGAAATCTACCAGATTAATAAAATTAAAAAAATTAATGTCAACTTCATGACTGTTTCAATTTCAAAAACATAATCGTATTCGCTTCCCTTTAGTGAAAAAATAGCGTGTGTGATTACAAAAAAATATTCAGCAAAATTATAAATTTTGTAGAATGCTAGTTTAATTCAACTAGTAATTACGAACTAATAATTAGAAACTGTGCTGTTTTGAATAAAAATGGCTACATTATACAGTTGTTTAAAATAATTGTTTATAAACATTATATATATTGTTCGGTGTTAGTTCTTTTTGTTTAGAAACTATTCATCATCTGTCCGCCAATAATAATTTCCGATGGACACTTTTTGAATTGCATTTTTTACTACACACATATTTTCGATTACCACGGAATGAATTCAGATTAAATTTCTAGTTATTCCAGACAAAGTCAAATAAAATTCGGAATAAAATAGCAATAGAGATAGAATGAGGATTAAATCACAGAATTTCTTATTTGTGTATGGGTTTAAAATTGCACTGAAGATTATAGATGTAATATATAATTATATTTACCAACAAAATACAAGATAACCGTCAAGGATGTGACGAAGGTATAAAAAATCCTCATCTTTTCTAATTATGAGAAAACCTAATTCACGTATTACTAAAGAATTCGATCACCGCTGTTAGAGAATACTCTAATACATCCTTGGAGTTTATAAGCCACATCTCCTGTTGTCGTTATCGCAGAAATTATCAGTGTCAAGCTTGTATTTCTGAGATATTTACTTTTCATCATAGTAAATCCACTTGTAAAATTTCACTTTCTGGCCTAGAATACGAGTATTTTATCTTCGTGTTTGCTAACTTCACAGGACAGCCACAAGAAAATCGGAATTTTGCACGTATATATTTAATTAAGAATCGTATTAAGCTATCGGCTTTTTTAGACCCATAATATAAAAAAATGATCACTTTTGCATGTTTAATAGCTAAAGGAGAGCTTAATTAACTAAATTTTGTCAAAAAAAGTGGAGATTGAAAGCTATAATTCCAGACACATTATTAAAATTAATTGTCACAACATTTTGCTCCAAAATGCATGAATTACATTTTTATAACTATAGAATTATCCCATTTTACATTGTCTTCATTTTACATCATTTAGTGAAATTTATTAAATTTATTTTCAAGGAAAATAAAAATTTTGTCTTATTTGTTTCTCATTTTTCTATGACAATTTGACACAGGACGCGCCAGTGGGTCCCTATCATCTCAAATACGGCAAGTCTCTCTGCGGCAAGTCATACCTGCGGCATGTCACATCTGCGGCATATCACATTTGAGGCATGTCACATCTGCGGAATGTCACATCTACGGCATGCCACATCTTCGGCATGTCTCATCTGTGGCATGTCACAACTGCGGCATCTCTACCTAGCGGCATCTCTCACCAGTGGAAAAGGATTCGACCAATATTATTTCTGTGGCCAGTCACAGGGGTGCCTTCTAGCCCCCCCCCCCCACGAGACGTTGGAAAAGGAGTAGAGGTTTGACCAACATTATTTCTATGGCCAGTCACTGGGGTGCCTTTCCGCCCCTCACTAGACTTTGGAAAAGTGGTAGGGGTTTGACCAACATTATTTCTTTGGCTAGTCACAGGGGTGCGGTGAGAGATGATGCAAAAATGTCAATTTCACTGTGAGAAATGCCGCGCGGGAGAGAAGCCGCTAGATAGAGATGCCGCAGTTGTGAGATGCCGCAGATGAGACATGCCGCAGATGTGACATGCCGCAGATGTGACATGCCGCAAATGTGACATGCCTCAGGTGTGACATGCCGCAGATGTGACTTGCCGCAGGTGTAACTTGCCTCAGAGAGACTTGCCGCATGTGAGATGATATGCCCCCGCGCCAGTTACAAAATATAATAAGTGAATTAAAAAAGTTAATTATCATAGAAAAATATAAAACAAGTAAGAAAAAAATGATTATTTTCCTTCAAGATAAGTTAAAAAGTTTCCATCAAATTATTTACAATGATAGTAATATAAAAGGGGATAATTTTATATGTATAAAAATCAGCCTCGATAAGGCTGATTGCCAAAAAGTAGACCATTTTTGGCAAAGAGATTCTTGAAAGCAAAAAAAGAGAGTATGCAAATATAAAACTTAGAGATCAAGGAATGTATTTGGGGCTCTTCTATAGGAAATTTATTATAGGTACATCATTACATGCCTATAACAATTTTCGTCCTAAAATATTGTCGTATGAGAATGAGGTGAAACTTTTTTTTGAATATTTCCAAAAAAGGAGAGCTCAAAGACTGGGACATTGACAAAAGATGTAAGCCTTGAAGATACTTGAAGAATACGTTGACTTTTTATTGTAATTACCAGTTATTTTCTTTTACATTTTTTTTAAATCTATTATTTGAAAAGACTTTGTGATGGGGTGATAGCTTCCTATGGGAGCTTTCTTGGTTTCATTTTTGTTTAATACGACAACCATGCTGCTGTCCATGTTTATTTTTTCCCGCTTTGTAATGCCATTTTGACGCGTATATATTCCACGAAAAATTAAATTATTACGATCAAATTTTACCATGATATCACCACTGGATGTTGTTAGAACAACTTTCTCTTCGGTTGGCATGGGCTCAGAGGCTTTTCGTCCTGTTCGCAATTCAATTGGTTTAGCGGTAGGAAACGTGTACCTGCAAAGCAGGAATGTGGGGTGCGGATTCGTGTAAAGAACAAGCCTAATAAATATAAGTTGTCCAGGTTTAGATCTAAGTGAGCGATCAGAATGATGCCTGGCAGGAGAAGACCTGGCCTGGAACGAAGAGGAGGCACGGCAGGAGAAGTAGACTTGGGAGGACAATCAAGTCTGCCAGGAAAACGGTTTCTGTCAGAAGAATTAGAAGTGCCGGAACCAGGAAAAACAGGAAGAGGGAAGTTTTCTCAGTTACGATAACTGAATCGGAGTTAGCAGATTAAAATAATTCAAATGTTGATTGGAGTGTGATTTAAGGAGAAGATGAAGGAGGAGGAGAAGGATTCAAATGTATTTAGTGAACTGATGTACAAGGCGTACTCTCAAGTTGAATTTAAATTTCATGCTCTTGGTACTCATTCAATTTAGCCCAAACTTTCTTAAATTATTTAAACTGATTAGACAGAATTTGTGTTTAAACTTTTTTATCGTTTTTATTCTTTAATCTGATTTAAACAGCCATCCAAACCAGAAATGTAGTAAATACATTTTGGATAAGTCACCTGGGGAACTAACCTCAAATTTCTACTCTTCACTACGACTGAAAAAATTCTTTTTTGCTTCTTTAAAACTTTTAAATTGCTACCCCCTGCTCAAATTTATATTTTCACATGCAACTTTTAATTTACCACACATTTAACTGAATTGACGCTAGGGCCATCTGTTTTCAATAACAACTTATCGACTGGTGGTTTCTTAGCACGGATACAAATCCAAATCGTCATTTGGTGAATGAACAATCATTGTTTTACCAGCATTTAGCTAGGAACAGAACCGCGTTATAGAAGCCGTTGAAACAGAACCTTACAGCCTCATATGTCGTACAAGTGTACTAATATCCTCATATAACATATACTACACTATGTAATTCTATGTACTGTAAAATACAACTGCGTATCCGTATACTTCTAGAATTCAGGTATACATCACCTATCCGATATCGACGGTTCTAGAAATTTGTTGCAAGCAAGAGCCCTACTTGCACCGAAACTCATAGCAACTTGAATCGATTTTTCTAGAATGTAAGTGAGCAGGGGTAATGGAGTATAAAAGGAGCATCAGGTTTCAGTGGCTTCAGTCTATCGTCGAAAACAGTCGAACTCAGAGTTGGCCTTATGGATGGGATCATACCTACAAAACCGCTGTCTGACCTGACCCCTATGAAGAAGTATACCGTTTCCATGTTTCGTAAAGTTCTAACCAAGTATGGTACCAGGATTGTGTTTGAGCTGGAAAACCAGTTTGCAGTATTCCCACCTAGCAGAATCATATCATGAAAGTTTTCGAGGATGCTATGTATGAGGATACGTTTGAGAAGCTGGAGGAAGCAACCAACAATGAAAAACTCTATTTCTGCTACTTCGGAGGACCCTATAATCTTTTTGAATTTAAATATGTACAATAATAATCTTTTTTTGTAAATTTTGTGTACTACCAGTTTTAGAATAATAAGAATAAATAATGTATTTAAGAGGAACTTTAACTTCCTTCTGCAAAAGAATTTCGTTCCTTCCAGCGTTGGATATTTTCAAACAGCGTTGGGTTGAATTTCAAATTCAAAATATTGCTCGCTATCGTTCTTTTCAACGCTGGACTTTAAGGCACGCCGTTGGATTGAATTGAAATTTCGCACTTTTGGCACTCATTCCATTCACCTTGAACTCTCCTAAATAAATTTTTGAAAAATTGGTTAATCGATGAGGTAGAATTTGTGTTCATATGAGCAGTATTTCCTTTCAAAATTTTCGGGATTGTTTAAATTTTTTATAATTTTTATTCTTGAATCAAACTTATGCAGCCATTCAAACAAGAAATATGGTAAATACATTTTGGGTGGATCACCTGGTGAACGAACCTTAAATTTCTAACCTTTACTACGCGTGAGCAAAGATTTTATCACACTGGTAAAACCTTCAAATTGGCACCTCCCCTTTTCAAATTTAAATTTCCTACGTGCAACTTTTGATCTCCCTCCAATTTAACTGACTAGACGGTGGCGTCGTCTGTTAATGGTAACCACTTATCGACTCTTGGGATCTTAGCAACGATACGAACCATTATCGTCTGTCGGTGAATGAGTAGTCACTGTTTTATTGGCATTCAGCTTGGAACAGGGGCGTTTTACAGAATTCGCCAAAACAGTATCTCGTAGCCTTGTGTGCCGCACAAGTGTACCCACTCTTTTTTCCTACATTGCCCGAATAAGAGGAACCCCTTTGCATGGGCCCGGAGAATTACCAGCAACAGCGCCTCCGAACACGACGTCACCACGCTTGGCAACCCTGCTCGAGCCGAGTCCCGTTAAAGCGGCTGGTACCTCTCGGGCCGGTGACAGGACCTTGGCCGCCGGCTTAACGCTGTCCCATACTATAAGCTTGGGCCTTGGGGGTCGGCTCTCATTTCACCCTGACTTCTTCTCCTACACAGCGGCGCTCGGCCGAGAAGAGGAAGGACGACGTGATCACTATTTAGCTCGGAGAGGACAGAGCACCCATACCGGGAGCACTCCCACACGCCGGTAGTCACGACCCCGCGAATTGTTGGCTCAACAGGCCCACCGACCACCTCATCGCCTGCTGGACGTGCCAAAGGGGCTAATGAACGGAAACGCACGCAACCGCGACGGCCGAGTGCAGCACCACGGGGGCCCACCTTGCAGATCACTGGGATACCCTACCCCAAGGATCGCATACGCGCCCTCATTGCGTACTGGAATGCTGGAGCACGCCACTCCACAAACCCAGTAATTAATTTAGTCAGATATAACGGCTTGATATCAATTGTTTATAGAAATGATAAATATTGTTCCATGTTAGTTCTTTTTTAAGAGATACCATTTATCATCTGTCTGCAATAATTTTACATGAACGAATAATGTTTACACAATCACACTTGTCATAATTTTGTGTTTATATAAGAAATTTGTTTATTACTATTGTCTTATAAAGAATTGACCAAATTTCCCAAGTTTGAGCACGCCTGGGGTGCGTGACACATTTATACACAAGCTCCTTAAAATTGAAGGTCAAAGCATCGACAACTTTAATTTGGCGATTGTGAATTCTTTTTTGTTAAAGCTCCTTCGGCTTTAACAAACACATTCTCATCACGTATCTCGTGGTTAGCACTCGATATGGTCGAAAATGCGAAATTTTCTACATTATGTTCAAATCTATTGAATGAAATGAATATTATATTTCTTCCTGTACGTCGGTCTGCGACTGCTTATTCAGATAATGCAAAATAACGTACAAATTTTATTTTTCATGATTACCTTTATATTTGTCCCTTATTTTGCACCAATTTTAATTTTCAACTGCCCTGGAAAATGTATCATTTCAATAAACTTATATTATTATAATTCATAATATGCACTGATATTGCAACAAACGTTTTATCATTGTCTTGATTTTATGATAAAAAAAGTGGGCATCCTATAGAAAAACAATTATGGCAGTTGCAATTTCATTGCACTTTCTGTCGTTTTTCCAAAAACTGAATTTTTTTATTCTTATGTCATCTTTACGACTTGAACAAAAAAAAGCATCCTATCAAAATCTGATTCATAACAAATTTGTAGATCTTTCTTGAGTAAACTACTTTTATTAATCAGGTTTTTCGTACTTTCTGTTGTTTTCCAAACAATTTAATTCTTTCATCATTAAGGTTATTTTTCACGATTAATACAAAAAATACGCGTCCCATAAAAAATTGATTCACAAAAAATTTGTGGACATTTTTTGAAATTTTGGCTTTTTCAAACAAATACAAAAAGTTGTTATGACAATCTTATAGGGCTTCCAAAAAGCAAAGTTTTTCGTCTCTCTACTTTTTCCATATCGTTTTCATATCATAAAAATGCAACTGTTAGACTACTTTCTTAGAAATTCATTTTTTTCGAAGATTCATAATTTAATTTAAAAATCCATCTTTTTGTTTGAAAATTGAACTAATTTTTTGAAACTTCACTTTTTTGGGGGTGAACATTAATTTTTTCAAACTAAACCTTTTCTATTTGGTTGAAAATGAACATTTGTTAATTTTCATGTTTTTGGGTAGAAAATTCTTCTGTTTTGTGTAGAAAATTTGTCTTTTCGGTATTTTTTTGTGCTGAAGATTTACAATTTTATTGAAAAATTAATCTCTTTGATTGAAAATTGAACTACTTTTTTGAAACTTTACTTTTTTGGGGGGCAAATTATTATTTTTTCTAAATTAAAATTGATCTATTTAGTTGAAAATGAACATTTGCTGAAATTTCATATTTTTTGGTAGAAAATTGCATATTTTTGTGTCAAAAATTCAAAAGGCCTAAAGTTTTATCTTTTTGCATAGCAACATCCTCATGAATATTTGCTCAGGGTTTTCAGTTTTCTGTTTTCCTTCGCATTAGATAAGTGGAACACACGTCCATATAAAAAATTAAGTCCGCAGACCTAGTACTTTCTGCTTTCGGCGTTTCAACAGGGCCATTTTGAGTAAAAAAGGCTAGATTTTCCTATTGTTGTGTGTTTTTGCATATTATTATGAAGTTGCGAATACAATTTGGAGTTTTTTAAGATAACCTGTGAGACAATTTTTAATTAAAAATGTAATGGCTGTTTTACATGGAAAAAATTTGAAATTGTTTTGTTGAAAGCGAGGGGCTATTCACTCCAAAGTCCGCTGAAGTTAATGTAACGTTATTTCAGCAATGTCATGTGACTTCATTGGCTCTCGTTTTTGAATTCGTTCGTTGTTGACTTTGACGAATTCAAGCGATGACTGTCGACTTCATTCTGACTTCGTCCTGACTTCATGACTCGGTTTGACTCGGCGCGTACTTTACACTGCAGCCAGGCTCGGTCAACTCTCTGGGAAATAAATGGCGATATTCCGCGCCATCTGGGATGAGCTAGAGAACTACAGACACGTGCATGTGTTGGTCCTTATATGTATATGCCCCTTCCTTACATGTGGAAAGGAATAATAAAGACAAAATGAAGCAAATAAGAAAAGAAAAAGGTAAATTAAAAATAATTATCATTCTATTTCCCATTTTACGTTTCTCATTCACTAAATTTTGCCTTTATTTGAAGGACTGCAGTACAGAACTACATAACCAACAAAATCACAGCCACAAGCCACAACAAATAATTTGCCGCGCACGCGCTTTTTACATCGCCCCACCCGTTGGCGTCGAAAGTTAGCGCCATCTGCGATGGGCCAGAGAACTAATATCGCACCCCTCAATGCCTCTCTGTCCCCGCGCCAAAGTCTTAAAAATATGCCATTTCGCTGTATAGAGTTGACCGAGCCTGACTGCAGCGTGACGCCCTATTCGATTTTTTTTTATACAACTCGATCTCAATCTCGGACGCGCCGATTTTGTCTGGCTTCGCCAGACTTTGTTCAGACTTCGCACTGACTTCTTACTGACTGCGCACGACGCTACATTCATCTTTGCTGACTCACTACGTTTCATGACGACCCTTTTCTTATTCTTATGACTTCACATATAGTTTTACTGACTTCGTCATGACAACAACGACTTCAGCGTTACGATTTTATGCTTTTCATAGCATTGCATGATTTTTTTTAGACTTCACGAAAAATTCTAAAGTTCGAAACGTTCGACTTCAGAGTGAATGAACCCGTCGGTTGAAAGTGCTACGGGTAGTTTTTGATAGTTCTCGATATTGGATAATGGCCGGATTGACGAAACATTTTCCTGTTCAGGTCAGGGTGTTTGCCACCTATGAGGTAATTTATAACGGTTGAAGATCATTTCACCAGTTTTTAATAATCAAGATAAAAGAATACAGTCTAAACAGTATGAGAGACTTGCATTTGGAAAACACCTATTTTTTGCAACAGTAACAGTTTGAGAAATTCTTTTCAACAATATCAGAAGACACCTTTTGCTACTTCGTCGTTAAATTAAGAATACACTACCATCGAAAATTGTCGGTACGATCAGCGAAAGTACTATTAAAGATCACTGCTGGCTTTGAAACGTGATTTCTCGTTTAAAACTGAAGCGAGAAACTCTTTCAACAAGCCTTTGGAAAGCTTATCAAATTACACGTCAATTGAGCCATAATAGAAATATTTTTGACCTTTCGGAAGAGAATACACTAGGTGAGCAGTATAAAAAAAAATTAAAATTTTTTTTGGAATTTCTACCTAGACTTCAACTCGTGGCATGGCCTAGAAAAGTTATAGCAAAAAATCTCAAATTCAAATCACTTAGTCTTTAAAGTCTTATCTTTAATTCAGGCCAGTAAAACTTCAAAAATGTTCACAAGTTCTCGAGATACGGTTAAAAATGTCCAAGCCTCAAGTGTCAAGTTTCAGTCGGCGATTACTGATGTCTACCGCGAGAGCGGTGGTCGCCGCAAATTTCTCAGATTTTGTTTCTTAACTTTTACTTGTGCTCTGACTTAGGATACTGAAGGGAAAAAATTGAAATTGACAGGACATAATCTGTAAAATCTCATCATCAATTTAAGTCAATGAAACTTCAAAAATATTCAAGTGGTTTCAAGATATGACAATAAATGTCGAAGCCTTTGTGCATCGAGATTTTTGAATATTTTTTTTAAATTCTCACGCAGTATATTCTCTTCAAAAGATAAAAAATACTTCTATTAGGGTTTAATCAAGCGTCATTTGATAAGCTTTCTAAAGGGTGTCTAAAAATGTCTCGCTCCATTTTTGAACAAGTAATCACGTTTCAAAGTCAGCAGAGATTTTTAATAGTACTTTCGCTGATCGTACCGACAATTTTTGACGGTAGTGTACTTCAAACATTATATTTATTTCTCTTTCTATTTCGCCTTATTCCCAGGGTCAAAAATCAACTCTATGCAATATAAAAAAAGAAAGGAAATTGATGACTCACTTTTTCCTTTTTCATTGGAACGTCCCCTTAAAGAAAGTTATTATATATATATATATACAGGGTGTCCAAAAAGTCTCGGGACGGCTAAATATTTCCTCAGGTAAGATATTTTTCAGGGCGGTCAAGGTCATTCTTGAAGGAACTTTCAACAAGGAATTCAATGGTGACCTTTATTTTGATCTTGACCATGACCTTCACGGTCATTTCAAGGTCAAATTGATTTTTTTAAATGGGAACCTCTATTTTTGACCCCGGGAACTGAGCGAGCGGAAAATTTTACGTCCAGATATGACCTTGACAAATCGAAAATTTGTCCTGGGAAGGTCATGGCAAGGTCAAAGAACGTACAGCAGGATGACTCGACCACCATGCATTTATGAAGAAAATGTTCAACGCAAGAGTTGTAGCATTTTATACTCCCGATCGATTGGTGACTTTGACCTTGTCTATGACCAGAACCTTCACCAGGACATTTTCTTCCAAAATGCATGCCACTCGAGTCATCCTGCTGCACGTTGTTTGACCTTGCCCTGACCTTTTCAGGTCAAATTTTCGATTTGTCAAGGTCATATCTGGACGTAAAATTTTCCGCTCTCTCAGTTCCCGGGGTCAAAAATAGAGGTTCCCATTTAAAAAAATCAATTTGACCTTGAAATGACCGTGAAGGTCATGGTCATGATCAAAATAAAGGTCACCATTGAATTCCTTGTTGAAAGTTCCTACAAGCATGATCTTGACCGCCCTGAAAAATATCTTACCTGAGGAAATATTTAGCCGTCCCGGGACTTTTTGGACACCCGGTATATATATAATTATAAGCTTATAATAAGTATCTTTAAAATATGTTTTTAAAAGGATAAAGAGCAACTTTTAGTAATATTTTTCCGATAAAGAGACACTGGGGAATGAAAAAAAAATTGGAGCCTTGAGAACTTCAATACACTGACTCTTTTAATGTAATTACCAGTATTTTATGAAATTTCGATCCCACTTTGGATAACAAATAATATTATATTCTATGTTTAAATTTTTTTATGAATTAATGGTACCTTAAATTTCAAGTTACGCGTTGTTTAAACGTAGCACTTCAAAAAATTTGTTTATTGTACGGCCGCCGCCTAATGGAGTTTCATCGATTAATTCTGGGCTCAGTTCAAATACTTCGCCGCTTTCCATGTTTATGCCCGCCCGCCGTTTTCCATCATGATTATATATTCCACGCAGTACTGATTTATATTTCAGCATTGCAACGACGTCACCAGTTGAAGTTGTTAATACTCTTTGTTCGTCAGTTGGCATGGGCTTAAGGGTAAATGGTCTTTTTCCGAGCAAATGAATTGGTTTATTGGCAGGGAAAGTGTATTTTCGAATTTCGAATCGCCGGTCCTGATTGGTGTGGGGAATGAAGCGAAGAAGTGCAAGGTCTCTATCTACAAGTATGCGTGAAGAACTATGCCTGCCAGGAGGAGTTCTAGATCTGGCACGAAGAGAAGGCTCAGCAGAGGGAGATAACCTGCCAGGAGAATGAGGTCTGTCAGCAGAACGATTTCTCTCAGGAAAATTAGAAGTACCGGAACGAGGAACACCAGGAAGAGGATCGCCATTAGGCAAACAATCGAACTGTGAACTGAACTCTGCAACAAGAAAAAGCAATAACTTTTATAGAAAGTTCATAATCGTATGTTGGTATATTATGAGATCCTTGTGGTAATATTTTGAGGCAAGATAAAAGGCATTGAAGGATTATGGTGAATTCGAAACTGGTTAATTTCTCCAACCCTCTGAAAAAATGATATCATCAAGTTCTGGATCTGTTTCTTATTTTTCCGGGTCAGTTTTTTTTCCTTATGTCAGATTGTTTCGGACAGGAAGAGTACGTATTTGCACGTCCAACTTGAAACATTTAAGTGTTCAACTTACACATTCACGTCCATAGATGCGACTCCAAACTGTGAGCATTGACATATGAAACACGGCTGCACATAGGCGTGTCTAGTTAAAGCTTTGATGTATTTGAGTTAGACGTGCATATTGGATGGGTACCATCTGTGCACCTTTAAATTTAGACGTGAACGTTATTATATTATTATATTTACCAATAGAATTGAGGATAAATGGCACAGTTAAGACAAGAGTATGAACAATCCTCATATTTTATAATTGGAGGAAAAAATTATTGATGTACTAATGTAGAATTTGACGAATGAATATTCTGGTGCTCCTTGAGATTATATAATACGTGTATCCTATAGTCGTTATCGCATGGATTGGAGACCTCAAGGTTGTCGTTCTGAGATATTTACATTTCATAAGAGTCAGTTTCAAGGAAAAAATTTAGCTACTGAGTTCGTTAAAAATGATACCACAATTTACATAATGTTTTGGGTTTCAGGCAAATCTGTTATTTACATGGAAAATTGATATAGTTTCTACAATAACGGTATATTTGAAATTTTGGAAAACTAGTATAAATTCGAAAAATATTTTCAATAAATTGAAAAGCTTAAATTCACATGCCTGAGCCAACGATGCTTCAGTACATTTCCAATAGATATGATAGTAACTCCCAAAAATATCTTTTCATCACAAAAAAGCGATTTTCTATAGATTATCTATTGATCCTACTACTTTCGTAATATTTTTTTATAGAGGATGTGATAAGCCTACAACTCATAAGCCTCTTCAAGTAATTTTTTTGAAAATTTGGCATCGGGGCATCTCTTCCCCTCATCGTTGTCAAAGTTTCCCATGGACATGTCTTCTCCGGGCATCTATTTTCCAGTGAAATAATAATTATTCGCAACGGGGGTTATCGACGGGCAAACCTTCCCCGGGCATCACTTCCGCATCGAAATATTAAGACCATGGCACATTGGCACCGACAGGCAAATCTTCCCAAAGCATCACTTCCCCAGGGAAAAACTTGCTTGTCCATGCCACTGTGCTGTATTGTGTTGAAATTATGTCGCTGGCGAAGTGATGCCCTGGGAAGGTTCGCTCGTCGAAGCCACGGTATCACGGTCTTAATATTTCTGTCGAGAAGTGATGCCCGGGAAGGACTTGCTTGTCCGTGTCACTGTATCGGATTCCGAATATTTCCCTGGAGAAGTATTGCCTGGGAAAAGAGTGAAAATGGATGCGACTGTGTAATGGTCCCAATATATCACTGGGGAAATGATGCTCGTGGATGGCTTGCCTGGAGAATTCTTGCCTTTCGATTCCACTGTGTGTGTATGTACCAAAATCATTGTCCATATTTATGAAAAAAAAATTTTTTTAAGAAAAATTAAGAAGTTAAATTATATTTTTATTTTTGTTTATAAATATGAAAAACAATTGTCGCACATATGTTGAAAACTCTTCTTGAGGGTCCGAAAAAACTACTCCGCAGCCGTAGGTGCCAAACTTTCCAAAACCTCACCGTACAATATTGTCTGAAAATCGGACATTTTCTTGGTCGAACGAACCTTGCCCTAACATCTCAATTCTCAATGCAATATTCACACCTTGCGTTGAGAGTTTCAGGGAAACCTCACCGGAATTTTCGTGCTATCTGGCAACTCATGTTTATCAATGAAAAATGTAATTTTACCTTCAAACCTCAAAGAATTTAAAAGAAAAAACTCAAGCTTTTTTTTCTAGCCTAAACAAATTCAGAAAAAGCGTCCTCCTATGAAAAAATTCAAATTAATTATTGTTCTTCATTTTTAGAGGTGAAATATTTATTTTCTTAGAAAATTGTTAGGTCCAATGAAGAGGACGTAAAAAACTTATCGAAATTGTAGTAGTCGATAAAATCGGCGACGTGCACGATATCGGCCAAAATCCCAAATTTTCATTCTTTCCCCGTCTGGAAACATTTATTCAAATGAGAATATTTGTCCCCTATAAATTACTATCCAATAGAACAACACTTTGCCTAAGTTTGACTTAGAAACTTATTCTCCTGACAGGTCTCTTCACCCTCAAAAAAATCTTTCTCCTGCCAGATCTCCTTCTTATGCAGAGCTTCCTCTTCGTGTTAGGTCTAGGTCTCCTTCTGCCATACGTCGTTCTTCACGTCTACTTGGATTTGAACCTAAGGAACTTAGTCTTATTCGGCTTATTCCCTACTGGAATTCGCACCGGGTATTCGAAATTCGCAGATACACTTTCCCTGCCGATACACGAATTCAATTGAGAGGAGCATGTGGTGCCCCTGTGCTTACGGCAACCGAAGAAAGAAATGTTTTAACAACATCCACTGATGACGTCGTGGCATTATTGGAACGTAATAATACAATTCTTTGCGAAATATTTACAAAAAATCTATCTAGGAGTCGGCTCAAAATCCTACAAATAACTGGTAATTGCAATACGGAGTTAATTTATTATCATTATCAATGATTAAATCATTCACCAATGTCGCAGTCTCCCTTTTTCGGAAACATGAAAAAAGTTTCTTTTTATTCTCGTACGAAAATTATTTAGGAAAAAAATTATTATATGCCTATAATGATGTACTTTTACATAAGACACCGTCAAATTTATGATCAATAGATAATCATTTCTGGTATTACACCTGGATATAACAGAATACTCGATCGTCAATTATGACGATTGACCACAAGTCAACATTTAATTAAAATAAGTTTATTGAGTTAATAGTATAGGTGAAACTTTGATAATTTCACGAAAAAGCATAACAGTTTAAAACAACTCATTTCAGTTTGTAGGTATTCTAAGACTAACTAATCAAAGATGGCCTTTGAAATTAGATAGTCCCTCAAAATAAAACATTCAAAACATTTGCACATGAGAACGAGGCGATAGTTATCTTAGCTATGATTTATTGACTTTAATTAATCAATTAATTATTTTTCTTCGTCTTTAGAGGTTATTTAAATGAACACACTTTATCACTGATAACACGTGTGATAATAAATTTTAAAAGTCGGTGCCGTAACAGATAAAAATGATTTTTACGAATAAGTTGAAGAGAAACTACATCTCCGCTGTGAGAATCACGGTTCTCGGACGCTCAAAATTACATAACTATTCAATGGAATGATTTGAAATGAAATCACATATAAATCCCCGTTTACTTTTCCATGCTCTAAATGGAAGAATGAATGAAAACATTTTAAAATTTTGAAAATTATATAATTTTGAAGCAATTTCAGGTTAGAACCATTTAAACTCAAACACTTTTCAAATGCTCGTTTAAAATAAAACACTTTTCGAATTAGAGGTTACATTTTTTTAATTTAAAGTCGTTTGCAATCAATAATTGTTCAGTTGTTATTCATAAATTGAAACTAAAAAATTTAACCTGCAATTTCAAAATTCAACAAAATGAAACAATTAAACTTCTTACCTTAAAAGGTTAAGCTTTTCCCTCTGAAATGGTATCGATACAAGACTTTCTATTTGGAAGAATTCACTTTCAAATTGTTTAGTTTTAAATGCTTGATTTATAATTGCTTATTTTAAATAGACGGCCAAATACCGCTAAATATGAAAAAAATGCCCTTTTAATAAAAAAATTCCAATTCGCAATGGGTTACAAATGGAATATTTAAAACTGAAACAATATTTAAACGTTTATAACTTGAAATTGAATAGAAGAGTTTAAT
Source organism: Andricus curvator (assembly GCA_932195095.1). NCBI lineage: Eukaryota > Metazoa > Arthropoda > Insecta > Hymenoptera > Cynipidae > Andricus > Andricus curvator. Next base: position 486,194 of record CAKNYM010051629.1, on the reverse strand, counting down.
TATGAGTGTATTCAATTCAAATTTTTTAAAAGTTGAAAACAGTTTATAATGTTTCAAGAGGACGTGTTTACATTTGTTTAACTACTAAATTCATTGTCGTTTTCCAGTTTTCTGGGTTAAAAAAAATCCTGGTCATTTCCAATATAATCGATTCTTATTTTTTATAAAACTGTGTTTTTTTTTCTTTTATTCTGCCAAGATCTGAACTTTGAACAAATAATTTCAAATTGTGAAATCGTTATTGTATTGTATACTTTTTACTCTATAACCTTCATATTGTTTAAATCAACCAGCATTTGAGTAATAACACATGTTTGCTGATAATATGAGCTTGACCTTAAAAAATGCACCACATTAAATTCACATTATAATTTATGAGACATTCAATTTAAAGCCCGTCATTATAGCCTACACTCCCCTAATTATTATACAAGATTTCAGTGACAAATGTCACAAAAATATCCCAGATCAAGTAAGAAAATTAAATATAACTCGGGCCACCAATGATTTTTGGTCCGGCACTGGTCGTTTCTCACAAGCGGTAAGAATTTTCTTGGTTAGTATATAAGGACCATTTCGACCGATACCATCAGCGTGCGATATTCTGCGTAGGGAAGTGCGTTGGGTGCATTATATATATATATATATATATATATATATATATATATATATAATGCACCCAACGCACTTCCCTACGCAGAATATCGCACGCTGATGGTATCGGTCGAAATGGTCCTTATA